>JAVTVY010026049.1:0-102206 GCA_036873755.1 Hanleya hanleyi | reverse complement strand
CGATGGGTGATTTCGAATCAATATCTTTATGACGCATTTGTTCCTGTTGTGGCGTGACCACAGTCTTGCGCGTATGGCAGAGCGATGATCATACAATATATTATGCAATACATTATATACTGCCTTAGTTCTCACGTCGTGCTATATTAAGTATCGTACCTTAACAATACCAAGCTGACCGTTAGCAATATATCGCACATTAAAGGTAAGATAAACGATCCCAAATTTGGGGGAAAAAAGAAACTATGATGATATTGATGTTGATGATCAATCATCTTCAACTTAAATATGTAACAACTCTATAATCCCTAAGGTATTTAGTAATGGTCATATTTCACCACTGCTGTTGTTTTTCTTGGGTAAGTAAATCTATGTGATACTCTCGAATACAGATTTGGAATGCTGTTCCTTGGTGGAGTTTTACAAGATTCCTGGCATCATCTTAATGAATACAGAATCACTCTGATGGACTTTCGAATTCTGTATAGGGCAATGAGAATACAAGATTTCATTTTGTGAATTTGAAATGACCAATCAAGTGCCTCAAATTATGAAGACCTCCCGTGATGCACCACTGTTTCTATAAAACTCCATATAGCCAATCTACAACAAGAAATGTACATGTATTCCAAGAGGAATGAACACAAATAGTATATGTAGTAAGCTACTTTCGAGCGCCGATCAGTTGCTGAAACAGTTTCGAACAGATACGATGTAATAGTGCACGGTGCTGTTCCCATCTGCACTGGGGCGGTTTCAGTTTGTGACAGCCCAGTTCTGCAACGGATGTAAAAAGATAATACGAACCGAACTACAACTTCAACTTCCCGGTCATGATCTTGAAGTACAGCGGTTCTGTCAAAGGCACGTACGTTTTCAAAGTGTTGTCTAGATAATAAATATGGTTCTTGACCTTCTTAATGTCGAAGCCGTCTTGGGTGAGTTCAACCTTGCGTTGTTTCAAGGTAGATGTTAGAATCATTTCACTTTGAACCCTTAAGAAGAGCGGTCTGGCGTACTTGGGTAAGCTATCCTCGCACAGTTTGAAGACCTCTCTGCGCATGTCATCGGTCAGCTCCATTTTCCGGTCCTTAAGCACGAGGCATACCATACCCGCTCTACCATCATGACCTTTAAATCAAACGAACAAAACATTTGAGTATTATCCACGATGTTACGAATGCGAAATTACAACACATATAAGGGAAGTGGGAAGAGGTGCCGACATACTGACTGCGTCACATGACTTCACAGAATAGTCCTCTGGTTAACCTATTCTAAAGCACATACCAAGAATCTAGCATCGTTATTTTTGCAGATATGATACCATTTGAACTTTCTGAAATACGTTAACAGGGACACGGTACAAGGAAATACCCACTGACAAATGAAACGTTACAGAAACTCCATGATTGGCTGAGTTTTCTTCTGAATTTTCTCACAAACCAATGAAAATGTAGGATTTACATTTGAAAGTTTGAATTCACCAATCAAGTACTTTAAAACTGGAAGATGTCCCATGATGTATTGTTGTTTCTAAAAAAAACTCAATTAAACCGGGGAAGGAGAATTCCGCGTGGCTAACGAGTTCATCTGAAACTATCTCATCCATTAAATACCATATCCTCATATCTCCTGTGACGAAATCAGAAGGTACTATAAAACCACCTAGCCTGCTACATTAGACGGATCGACACCATTCCTCAGAGCGTTTAAGGTACATGTAGCTAAACAAGTCGAGGAACCAAAAACCATATTCATAAATTTTCAGTCGTATATTCAGTAATTTGAGTGAAAACGAAGTTTTATGAAATATAAGACGATCAATATATTCGCCCACCTGGGACCGTCACACCGTAGACGTTGGCATCCAAAACGAAGCCTAAATTCGCCAAAATATTGGCCACTTCAAGGGTTGAAACATTTTCATCTTTCCATCTGAAATATATACATATATGAAGTAGAAAAACTACGCTTCAAACGGATCTAGAACGGAATCGAGTATTATTATATCTTGCAACATAAAACATAGGTACCGGTTTATGAATAAGAGGCACAGCTTTATGCATATAAGTTACATGTTTATGCAAATAATGTACAGGTTTATGCATATAAGGTACAGGTTTGTCCGGTAATGAGTCAGTCCATCCGAATCCTTTCGTCGGCAAAATAAGGAGAACCGTTGACATTAGAACCTTGATTTTTGGCATGAACGTGCATTAGGGCATTGTTAGCAGCAAGTTCTGATCTGAAATAATTCTGATTAAAATTAGATTGATAATTAACACTTCAGTATATTGTTATAGATATATGTGAACTGTAGCCTTTAACGTGTATCCTATTTCACATTGGCCACATCAGGCTTCAAATTCAGGTCAAATTACCCACGGCTAAAAATACCCTGTCCCACTGTATGCCACATGGCCCTATTACTGAGGTTAATCTTAACTACTGCATATACCCTCAAACAATCAGCGCTGTTTCCATAACTTAAATTGTTAAACCATATCATTGAAATAATATAGCAGAAAACATTGACGTGAGTTATGATATTGTACCCGTTATGTTGCCACATGAACGGGTACAATTAAAGCGTACCTGAGATACAACACATATCACGAATCGTTAGATTCTTGGTATGTGCTTTAGAATAGGTTAACCAGAAGACTATTCTGCGAAGTCATGTGACGCAGTCAGTATGTCGGCACCTCTTCCCACTTCCCTTATATGTGGTGTAATGTACACTATGACCAAAGACATGTTCATAATGTGCTAATCGGATAGTTAGGACAATCATTACTTTGTATCAGAGAGTGTGTGACTTGGATTCAAGGGTTAAGACTTTGGAGGGAAATATAATTTTGACAGCAGAAATATGACCCCGCCATTTGCTGATTAGAGCGATAAAACAGGGTAGGCTAAATGGACCCTTTTCAATGCAGTATTTCTTGGCATGGATGTGAAAATATGAGGACATACTTTGTTTTTTTTTGTACCTCTTGAATATTGACTATATATCACACTTGGATATAATTTGAACAAAAAATTACATGTGTAAACAAAATATGTCTAAATTTCTCTTGTCATTTCAAATCTTGATCCATTTTGATTCCTTGATTAGGGGATACAGAATCACTGCCAGGGAGTGTGCTGGTGTGTCACAGCAATGCAATTCCGATTCACACAACGAAGCTGAGGTGGTTTAAGGTTTATCAATGAAGAAAATCACCGATCAACCGCCATAGAATATAATGTGAAACAAGAAAACCGGAATAGTACATTCATCAGATTGCCAATACCCAAAATGTGTTGTCTCATATATCTAGATAACAACGTGATGTAGAGACGCCATTTATTCGTCTTTGTACCGGTTATGCTCAGGAGAATGACATAGAATCATTATTATCTTGTGCAGAGAAGGTGTTAGTCTTGAGTTGAATTACCGTAAACTACATAAATGCTACCTTTCTACTATAGTACTATATATAAAAATTTGTTGTATTGTTGGGAAAATAATACGATTCAAAAAGTTGTTTTGATCCTGGACAAGGGCACTGAAAACCATTAAAGATATGTAAATGTATTTTCACACGTAAAGCTTGAAATCTACTGAACCTATATTATTCAATCTGTTTCCTTTAATTAAAAAATTGTAAAATTAAATCGGCGATCGTTATTTATTTTGGAATTAAGGCGCATTAGGAGACTGTTACCAACAAGTTCTGAGCTGACCTACTTTTGATGAAAATTTCTGGTGATTTTTGATGAAAATCACTGGCGATTCTGACTTGGGCGGTGCCCATCTTAATATAGGCAGGATTTCAACTGGGGGTGGGGATTTCCAAGAGTTCAGTTCGCGTTCGAGTTCTAATGCCTACTGTACTTCGTAGGTCCTGTGACGTTAGTCACACTGCTCATTAAGGTACGTGTTTATGCAAATAATGTTCAGGTTTGTGCATATAAGGTACAGATTTATGCATATAAGGTACAAGTTTCTGCATATATAAATGTTTTTTTTATATAGAAAATCCAGTACAAGACATATCTGGAGGTTTTGGATTGATCGGTCATTTCAAATTTTCAACCAGAATTCCAATATATTCATTTGCTTGTCAAGAAATTGAAAGAAGATCTGGCAAATCAGATAGTTTCTGTAAACAAGCTGAAGTCCATTCTGTTGCCTGTAAGCTCAACAGTCAGTCCTCAATAATTGCATTCCATATCTGTACCGATTATATCAGTAACATACCTGAAGGTATCGCCGATCCTGTCAGAGAAGTAGAGAAAGTAATCTTTGTCTTGGTAGAGAATATCTCCGAAATTAAAGAAAACATCCCCTTGTTTGCAAACATTGCGAGCAAGTTTTTGCTCCACCTCCTCTGGACTTCCCAGGTAAATCGTTTCCGGTTTGATATACTCAGGAAATGCCATCAACAGCAGACCAGGCTCTCCTGCAAAGCCGTTAAATCCATGAAATTTACATTTCGACAGCCTATGTCTACCAACCATCACGATTAAAGCTCATTTCAAAAGAAGTGTCCCCATAACTCCGAGCAGAAGCACTCATAGATTGCCTGGATACCACCAACAAGTGTACGACACAATCATTATCATTTGCATGTGCCCATCCCATGGTACTGCTACATGAAGGTAAGTTTGTGGTGAAATGGAACTAAAGGAGCGATTCCGCTAGTCGGGCAATGTTCGTATCCCGATTTTATCGGATTATGGAGCAGGCTAACTTTATTATTGGTTGATATTCAAATGAAGTGATGGTGGCTGAAATCGGCGACGGAGCCCAAAATATTGTTTGAAAATTGCACGTAATTTCTCCACGTAATCAACCAACACTGACGGCCTGTGGAATTCCAGTACTGTCTAAAAAGCGGAAGTAGTAAAGCCGGGCACCCCCGGTTGGCTTCGTTTCGGTGAAATTGAGACTGGTTGACAGGTTTCGTACAGTCTATTAAGTAATCATTGGCCTATATTGAAGATTAAACATAATGTCCTTGAATTACTGGTCTGATTTAAGTTTATTTTAATGGAATCTTGTCATTTAACATTATGAGTAATAGAGGCAATGATTACTTCCTTCTATATAACCGACTCCTTTGTTCGTGTTTACTCATTCTTTCTCGATTATATATGTTCTACTGCAGATTTCGTGTGGACCATTTCCCGTACAAGCAGACGTCTTGTTGTAATCTCAACAGCTGTCGAGCTGCAAACGTGTGTTATAAAGCACGCCAGATCTGACCAAGCTCTTTGAACTCTGCTTTCAGACAGACAATTATGAATTGTGTATGCGTCTGGGGCCTCATGATGAGAGATAGTGCTAGATATCTTGGTTACAGAATGTCTTAAAATATCTCCTATCCACCAGTTGTCCGTGTGTGGGGCATATGCGGTAATTCGCCTTTCGTCCTAATGACGGAAAATTGCACAATATGGGAAAATGTACATTCCGGTCCCAATAAGGCGGTGGAGTTACAACAAATTCAACAAACCACTCAGCAATTTCTCATGAATTCCACTGTAAAATTGAACGATTTTGACCATTTTTTTTTTCGGCGCGCAAACAAATATTATCGGATGTTTGACCTATCGCCCTGTGTGTTCCAGCATTCAGCATGTCACGCTGTTGCAGACTATCGGGTATTACTGCGTGGCCGAATGTGACGGGATTATCTAAAAACTATATAATGTCAAGGTATTCAAATTGGTCCATGCTTGTGCTCTAGTCTATTGCATTCATTTTATTGATGGGAGGCGAAATAACGATTTCCCATATTATCTTTACCTTTAAGAGCGGGGCTATAATATTATTATCAGCAATTGACGCAAATTAGCAATATATACGACCTATGGGGTTTCCAGTTTTGTCTTCAACGCGGGAGTGGTAAAATCGGGCTCCCCCGGTCTGCCTTGTTTCAGTGAAATTGGGACTGGTTAACACCGTGTATTTATACAGTCTAAGCGATCACTGACCTATTGTGATCACTTAGACTAATATCCGAGAATTATTGGTCTTGTTTCAATAAAGTAGGTTTCTTTTACTTAAATCATGTCATTTAACATTTTGAGGGATAGGGAAAATAATAACTTTATAAGAGAGGCAACTCTCTAGAGGAAAGTCAAAGGTCATGAATGTATAATATGAGATTGCATCCTCGCGAGCCAATGTGTAGATCGGTCTGTTAAAATCGATACACTGGCTTGGTTAGTTATCCATACGAGTTCCGGATATAAATAGTTTAAGGGGTTTCCTCAAGATCAACCCAATCAATGGACGCGCTAAGCTAGCTGATTAGGCCAATCCGCTGCGAGGTATGAGACGTGACAGATTTGAATTTCATCGCGGGTCCAACTGCTTTGATGTCAAGCTGAAATCGACATCGGGAGTCAAAGCAAAAACCGCAGGATTGGGATACCGACATGCTAATTCAAAACACGCACGGAGGATGAAATATAACAGATTGTCTTATATAGGCGTCGACTCAAGAACTCATTCGAATCACCAACGAGAGATCCTGAAGGATCTTGGTGCCCATCATTGTCCGATAATTGTAAGCTAATGACAAGAGGATCTTTTTGTCCATTGTTACTAAGAACAAAAGATTGATTTGTAATTTTGTTTACAGAATTTCGAATCTGAGTGAAAAAGATCGAAAAAGGGACACTGAAAAACACCAAGATATACTCTAAGTTTCAGGAGTTTTAAGATTTCTAGAAACTGTACTTATGTCGGTTGTTATAATACAAGAGAAATGAGCAAAGTTAATCTGAAAGTGAATGTACATGTACGGAGGATTCTTCGTCTTCGTTTTGTAGTATTTTTTTTTTTTTGCACGCCGTGTCATCAGTGGATACTGGAAGCGAAGACAAATCTCTTTGAAACTTAGGCATGAGCTATGAAACATACTTAAGATTTTAATTCTGTTCTGTTTACTGGGCTAGTTAGCGATATCTCTTTTAAGATACCATGCTCGAAAATAGTAGGATGGCACAATACTTAATAGTGAACGGATCCGGTCCGCGCAGTAATGTTGAAACTTCGGAAGTGCCTGAATCCTGATTATCTCCCTTGGATCGAAACATGCATTAGTCTACAGTTGTCGAGTTGTGACGTTGAGTCACAAGAGTGACGTCCCTTCATGTAGCCGACCTGCCGGCAGATGAAAGGGTGGGGCAGTTCACTTGCAGCTGCATGGACTAAAGAAAACTGATTTAAAATTTGAAGAAATACATTTTAATTCCGAATTATTTGAACTCCTTGATATGGAAGGTGAAGGTGTGGATATTCTCTATAGTCAATATATAGAATATGCCCCACCATTTGATCCGCCGACTCTTGTGATGCAACGTCACAAATCGGGAATACCGTATTAATTTGAAGCGTAACTTGGATTTTCGAATCGGACTAAAACAGGTACTTCCCGAGAAATCACGATAACAAAGTTGCATGGAATCCAAGATGGCCGCCTGGTGGCCATATTGGATTTTCGAATCGGCCCAGAAAAGGTATCTTGCACAACTAGACGACAAGGGGAACCTGTGTACCAAATTTGACAAAGATCCATGCAGTACTTCCTGAGAAATGACGATAAAGTTTCATGGGGAAATCCAAGATGGCTGCCTGGTGGCCATATTGGATTTTCGATTCGAACCAGAAAAGGTATCTTGCACAACTAGACGACAAGGGGAACCTGTGTACCAAATTTGAGAAAGATCCATACAGTACTTCCTGAGAAATGACGATAAAGTTTCATGGGGAAATCCAAGATGGCTGCCTGGCGGCCATATTGGATCCTGGTGGCCATACTGGATTTTCGAATGGGACGAGAAAAGGTATCTTGCACAACTAGACCCCCAAGGGGAACCTGTGTACCAAATTTGAGAAAGATCCATGCAGTAGTTCCTGAGAAATCGCGATAACAATATTTGGGGAAATCCAAGATGGCTGCCTGTGGCCATATTGGATTTTCGAATCAGACCAGAAAAGGCATCTTGCACAACTAAACCCCAAGGGGAAATTTGAGAAAGATTCATGCAGTGGTTCCTGAGAAATCGCGATAACAAGGTTTCGTGGGGAAATCCAAGATGGCTGCCTGGTGGCCATATTAGAGTTTCGAATAGGACCAGAAAAGGTATCTTGCAAAACCAGACTCCAAGGGGAACCTGTGTACCAAATTTAAGAAAGATCCATAAAGTAGTTCTTGAGAAATCGCGATAACAAGGTTTCATGGGGAAATCCAAGATGGCTGCCTGGTGGCCATATTGGATTTTGGAATCGAATCAAAAAAAGATATGTCGCAAAACTAGACCCCAAGAGGAACCTGTGAACCAAATTTGAGAAAGATCCATGCAGTACTTCCTGAGAAATGATGATAAAGTTTCATGCGAAAATCCAATATGGCTGCCTGGTGGCCATATTGGATTTTCGAATCGGGCCAGAAAAGGTATCTTGCACAACCAGACCCCAAGGGGAACCAGTGTACCAAATTTTAGAAAGATTCACGCAGTACCTCCTGAGAAATGATGATGATAATGTTTCATGGGGAAATCCAAGATGGCTGCCTGGTGGCCATGTTGATTTCCGAATCGGACCAGAAAAGGTATCTGGCACAACTAGACCCCAAGGGGAACCTGTGTACCAAATTTGAGAAAGATCCATGCAGTAGTTCCCGAGAAATCGTGATAACAAGGTTTCATGGGGAAATCCAAGATGGCTGCCTGATGGCCATACTGGATTTTCGAATCGGACCAGAAAAGGTATCTTGCACAACTAGACCCCAAGGGGAACCTGTGTACCAAATTTGAGAAAGATCCATGCAGTAGTTCCCGAGAAATCGTGATAACAAGGTTTCATGGGGAAATCCAAGATGGCTGCCTGATGGCCATACTGGATTTTCGAATCGGACCAGAAAAGGTATCTTGCACAACTAGACCCCAAGGGAACCTGTGTACCAAATTTGAGAAAGATCCATGCAGTAGTTCCCGAGAAATCGTGATAACAAGGTTTCATGGGGAAATCCAAGATGGCTGCCTGATGGCCATACTGGATTTTCGAATCGGACCAAAAAAGGTATCTTGCAAATCTAGACCCCAAGGGGAACCTGTGTACCAAATTTGAGAAAGATCCATAAAGTATTTCCTGAGAAATCGCGATAACAAGAATTGTTTACGGACGGACGGATGACGGACGACGGACCACGGACGAAAAGCGATTTGAACAGCCCACCATCTGGTGATGGTGGGCTAAAAATGTCCAGGTAAACCCTCTGCGAGGATTTAGGATTTACCTGGACTTGTGAAGATGACGAGATTGTGGCTGTCAACATTTTCAGATATACAACACCAATATACATGTATAGAGAAGAGATATGCGAAAAGCACGTTCTCTGTGTTATGGTCATTAAATCAGGAGAAGATTTTTTATATGTAGATTTGCTACACAAAGGATGAATGTGGCCTCATGGCCTCGGAATCCTATGTATATCGTGGCCTCAGAATCCTAACAGCAATAGCTAGCAGGATATTGTCCGGACAAGTTTTTCACACCGACGATCTGACAGAGAAACCCGACCGACTGGTCACCAGAGGAAAAGCAGGCCAGTGCACATCATTCCTCCATTGTAACCTCATAAACTGTCAGTACACCTGACGGTAAGAGGTATACAATCTGATGCTGTGAGAAGGGTGCACATCTGACATAAACCGGTTATAACATGCTAGCAGTGACCGAGGTATCGTCTGGATAAAGGAGATGATACGATAAGGTGGGATTTTGGCTTATACGTGGTGCGGTTAAAATCGAAAAAATAAAATAACCTCAAAATAATTGTGTTTTAATGTAACAACAAGATAAAATATATGTACACAATATATAAAAGTTCTATCTCGATTACGTTATCATTGTAGTCATGACATGAAATTGAAATCCGCAGCATGTGCTATTTTGTGAACAAAGGGTCTGAATCAAGTCATTTAAACACACATTTAGACACGAAGGACCACTTGTACCAAAAAGATTTTGCAGCAGTGGAGTTAAAATGCCACCGCACATCAAGTTAAATGACGTTTTGATCCAAGGGGTCCCATGTCTAAATGTGCATTTAAATGACTCGAGTTAGACCAATTTCTCACGAAATAGCACATGCTGCGGATTTCAATTTCATGTCATAACTACAATCATAACGCAAACGAGCTCGAACTTTCACTTATTGTGTACAAATATTTTCTCTTGCCGTTACATTAAAACACAGTTATTTATAGGACATCGATTTCAACCGCACCACGTATAGGCCAAAATCCCGCCTTATCGTACCATCTCCTTTCGCGCATTGAAAGGCATACAAGCCGACTAAAAGAGGTGAAACGGATCTACGGAGATAAAAAGTAGGCTTATGCGCATCAAAGACACACCTGGCATCGCCTGTTCAGACAAAATTGGTCGAACGGACATACAGGCATACATGCGGACAGGCGAACGAAGATAGTGATTGCTTTGTGGGGGTATAATTAAACAGCTGGTCGCGGGCATACGGACATAAGTACAGACAGACGGACGGGAAAAGTGATTGATATACCCTCCTCTAATTAGAAGGCGAGGATAATTAAACGGCTAACCTCGTTTAACCCGGATGCATCGTCCATTTTTATCTCTTATTGGTTTTGCTGTTGCCATGTCGTACTTCACCAAGAGCTTGGGATCTTCATCGTACCAGTCCTATAAGGTAAACGATTAAGGACCAGATTGTAAATTATTTGCGCGAGGGATTTACGCCTCTTTGTCGTATTCATTACATAAATGCTACGTAAAAACATCGTTTTGCTGTTTAAAAAAACAGTTGTGTGCGCAGGTGCAAAACTGAGTGAGTTTTTGTTGGCAATATTTGGATGGGGATGGTAGCGTCCGAACCTTCTCCTCGTGCTACCTTTATTCCTCTTATAGATGTAAATTTTATACGCGTCAAAATCGGTGAATTTGTGACAACACCCTCGTCCTTATGGCTCTGTCCTTCTTGCAAATTAAAAATAACTTGCAATTCCTTTACAAAACTGTAGGAATAAATCCAACTGTTTTCAGTACACCGGGGCGTGATGACGTCATATATATGTCTCAAGGTGATAGTTCTAGGCTAAAACGTGCACTGCTTATAGAGGTATGAGATTATGAGACCACATACCTTATGTAAACAAACATGTCGGCCAACACTTCAAAACCCGGTTTTCGATATGACGAAAGAAACTCTGATCTCGTTATGTTTGATAAACTTTGAGTACGGTAACGTTAAATATGAGACATTACCATGAAGGGCGAGTAACGACCAACAGCTCCTTTCTTATTATGGAGGTTGACAAATCCGGCATGTCCTTCTGTTGCTCCGAAAAACTCCATGATACGAGGAATTCTGAAACGTCTCTGAAACTCATCCCAGATATCTGGTCTCAGGCCATTCCCGTATGCCACTCTGATATTGTGAACGCCATCTTTCGAGTTCTGTAATATATAATTTTTTTATTACAAGGTATGCAGTCAGAATAATAGATGAAGTGTTGCGAAAAGAAATGAAGCGAGTTTCAGATGACGGAAGAAACACTTCCATTCATAAGTTTGTCTTTCCATGACATTCGTATATTTCATATAAGGAAACAAATACGTAATATCTAATTGTCACATCGCTAACGCCATGCGTTGATTCCGTACACAGAACGTGGAATCATATTCAATATATACTATGAATCATTTGCTGAAATTGTTTAAGAGTCTGTTGAGCGGAACAAGCGATTTCTTCAATGAAAAATTGAGGATCAGATTTATTCGAAAACGCAGATCATCTGTAAACCATTGGACCCACTCACCACTGGCTGTGCGTGAAGATATCTCAGCAGCTCCCCGATATACTGTATGACGGTGACACGATGTCTGCGACAGTCCTCCCAAAAGTGTGTTGCTGAAAACTTCTTACTGATCACCATTGTGGCACCTGTTCGAAAGATAAACGGAAAATAACCTTGTCTGCCTCATAAAATACTGTCCACTAGTTCTCTCTCGCATGATTGTAGCTTGTGATATCTACTTTTTTGTCTGTTTGCGTTTCGGTGCTGATACTGTCGTATGCAAAAGGTCGATTTTCAACACGGAAATTCTTTATGGCTAGCGACTGGTTACCGAGTGTTGGATCTGACATATGCACTACATATGGCACAATTCATAATACGCAATGACGGTGGGAATACAAAATGACAATCCCTCGCATCGACTTAAGTAAAGCCCACGGGGTGATAGTCTGACTATATTATTATTGTAAACAAAGAGCCTACATGACTCACTTTCGGAACTCGAGCAGTTGAGTGCCCTGACGAAATGTTCCGCGACCAACCGATCGAGAAACATTTACTGCATCAGAAGCCCTCGACGCTCATTCATTAACACCAGGTGCTAGGAGCCGGGTGGTAACTTTATTGTTTCCACATGAACATCAGCAATTAAGCGCGACTGAGTGTCTGAATGTGAGGCTTTCCTGTGGCGTCATATGCTTGCTTTTTATTCGTCCGACGTTGTCAATTTTTACTACCTCTTACATACCTCACTGATTTATGCAGTCTGTCCAAAGCAGTACAAATTACCATGATTATGTGACACATTGAACATGTCATGCAGAACGCAAAGGTTATGTCGCATGCCTGTGATTCACGGAAATATTTAGCAAGTGTCAAACAGCGGAAATCAACGGACAACATTCGGCAACTAAAAATTCGCATGGCGGGCTAACAAATTTCAAACATTGCAGCGCCAAGGATTCCACATGTTTGTACCGCTGAAGAGTTGGTCACTACAAAATTGTGTGTAAGCCAAAACAGTAACAGTACGCAAACTCTTTGAATTTTGTAGAAACATACCCAGAGGATAGGCCTCCTTCAGCCAAACTCCCCGTCACAAGCGGTTCTGAAGGGACATGTTTCCGAAGTGGGCGACGACGTGTCATTTGAATTTCTACATGCTATATGGTCCAGTGTGTCCATCACGATGATGTGTATATACAGTGAACGATGCCATGACGGCCAGCGAGCACCCGTTTTCTCCTTTCACGAAACTGCTAATACCTACTCGCATGGATGTTCCGCAGAAGTGCTAACTTACCACAGTTATAGCAGGTAGATGAAAAGTAAGACTGGATACCCTCTGTTCTCTGAACAATGATATTAACAGTAATGAACTTACCTGCTTCAAAGTAATGACCAATCCTATCAACCGTTACCGGGTATTCACTGCTTTCTGTTTGGCGCCTCTCCATTTGACGCTGTCAGGGTCTCGCGGACTGTGTCGGAATTGACTCGAAGCCATCGGTCGTGACGGTAAACGAACATGACAACTAATTGACTCACCGAGTTCTACAATTCTATGATAATTTTCTATTGCCGTTGCAGTGGCATTGCCGCGTTTAAATATATTTAATAACTAGTGTGTGTTGCAAGAAGAAAAGAAAGTTTGTGATGAATATAACTCTTAGTTAGTTGAATCTGCAAGAATCCTGCAGAAAATGGCGAGAGCCCTACAAGGGGGTAAATGAAGCGCAGCGCAAAGCACCCGGGAGAGGATGCATTCCTATATTTGAAAACAACCTTCGAGAACTTCATACGACATCGGAGTTGAAATTATGTTTTGTTTAGTGAAATTTGTCCACTGAAGTTTGACATACGTACACCGAACACGGCTATATAGTTATGTGAAAGTAAAAGCTACTACGCTACAACGAAGGCATGCAGTCTCTTTACGTTCACTACTTTGGCATAGCATACCGACGTTGGAACAACTTTAATATTAGATTTCATTTTACTCATTGAATTGACGTTGATAAAACGTCAGACGACGGTAAGAACGAAATATCGACGTTGTACAGACGTTTGTATGGTCAGGTGTGATAATGTTATAATACGGACGTAAATAGAACCTAATATCAGCTTTGTTCTAATGTTGGCGTGCAAAATGAGATACAATAATCAAAGCAGTCCGTTCATAGTTACCGTTGCCGATGACGTTGAAAAGTCCCAAGTAGAGTGCTGCTGAATGATACAGAGGTAAACAGGTATACACAATATCATCGACTGATAGATTGGCATGTGCCCGTAACACACCTGCAATCATTTGGGCCTTCACCTGGGATAGCAAGGCTGGCTTAGGCATACCTTAAAACAGAAAAATATCTGTCGCCTTCATTCATTATAACAAGCGGTAGATCAAGCCTTGATAAAGCGAATAGTTTAAGAAAAGTCATCACTATGACAAACAATCATTTTGTAAATAGAAATAACAATATTGCACATAGAGAATGATATTTCAATTCACCGTTACAATTGTTGCAAATCTGGGAGGGTTGAGCAGATATACGAGACAACATGAAGGCAGAATGCCATGATTAAACTGTAAAATGTGTTGTCACATTGGTTTTATTTACAGCTCACTAGCTTTACCATGTCAAACATACAACATATTGGACCAGGTATATAGCGCTACCGTCTCTATATCTATAAATGCAATCCCTGATATACTTCAATGATCCCAAGTTGTCGGCGTGACAATTGGGATATAAAAACAACACAAATCAATTACTATAGTTCATCATACATACGTTAGGCTCTGAATCAACAATAACCCAGTTTCCGTCACTTCATTACCTGTTGTACCAGACGTGTATACATAACATAAAGGGTCGAAATCCTGTAGGTTCCTGAACGACTTCTCTATCCTTGAGCTCGGCATGGCATCCATCAACTCTTGGAGTGAGAAACAGTTGACAGGTTCATTTAACCTGTCGGATGACATGGAGTGGACGTATATTGGTACGTGAGTAATCTCCCCCTTAACTTCATCAAGGGCTAAAGTAAGATCCTCATCTGAAAACCATAGAACATAACCATCACTTTTTCAATATCTCACCCATCTACCAAAACCAATAATCATCTCATGATCAAGTAAATTTTTGTATGAACAATTTCCTTGGTGATGATTCCTATGAGATTTCAAGGCTCTCATAGTGCTCTCTTTCACATTCCAGTAAATCGGTGGCATCCATTCAAATTAGGGCGGTCAATGTTGTATAAGGAATATCTAGTTATATATTTGTTATATGCTGTCCAGCTAGAGACTACACAAATGTCCCAAGATCTTTTAATACCGGCATCGTCCCTCTTCACATCCCTGGGCCAATATCACGTAAAATAGCATGAACTTCCAGTTAAAGTTACAAAGGTACGGCGTATCACGTTGAGCACACCGGTTCTCGTCAGATCACCGAAGTTAAGCAACGTTGAGTCCGGTCAATACTTGGATGGGTGACCGGATGCTGTACTGACTGGGCTGATCAGTGTCCAGGATAATAGGGACTGAGGGCACTCTCGTGTCCTGGCACATGTGTAGGCACCGTCGTGATATGAAGGAAACATAGTTGAAAACGACGTTAAATCCTACTTACTCACTCACTAGAAGTTACAAACATATTTCCGTACTAATCTGTGAATAAAGTGACCATTATTCAGTTTACTTTTTCTTGATCAAGTGACGTATGGGAAATGCGTATGAGTATTAAAGTAAATTAAGCGATTACCTCCACTGCATATCACGGCTTTGGCATCACACGCAGTAAGGCAATGGAGTAGAGCTTTGTGCCTCAGATTATAGTTGATCAAACTTGTAGGTATACCCAGTTTCTGTAAACCTGCAAATACCAATCAACAGGCTTACGGTTGATGATTTCCAGGTATAACACGTTCGCCTGTATATAACACGGACGCAGGAATATGGAGAGCTGAAAAATTCCCATGTATTGTTGATCATATCACTGCCCTAGATGCACATGAGGAATGACGGCTCCGATTACATTTTCTGGTAGAGTTTGAAACAAGTATAAAATTTGAAAAGTGTCCTCTCTCTAACCCCAGATTTGACGACTGTGTGGGGGAAATTTCCCGCCCCTTCCCCCGGTCATTCCCTCATGTAAGAAGTCACGGGAGTGCTGGTACATGCAGTACATGGAAATGGCAGCCATGCAGTGGACTTCAGATCAATATTACAATTATAGTATATTGTTGCTCATAATACACAAGGCATTCTCTCAGTCGATGACACCACGGAGCATACTATAGATTAGGCCTCATGATGAAACTATACAGGTACAGTACAGTACAACGCAGGACTTCAAGTCAGATCCTAATTTATCTTTTTCTCAGCGTAACTGCGTAATTCCAGCTGTAACCCTCTCTTTTTCTGACAGCGTAACTGCGTAACTCCAGATATAGATCTCTCTTTATGACAGCGCAACTGCATAACCTCGTCGAAGGACCATTTCCTTTTTGCTCGGCGTAACTGCATAACTTTGTCAGACCATTTCTGTTTTGCTCAGCGTAACTGCGTAATTTCGGATCTAGACCTCTCTTTTCCTGAGAGCGTAACTGCGTAACTTTAGGTGCACCGTAGACATCTGTTTCTGACAGCGTAACTGTGTAAATTCGGAGATGGATTATTTATTTCCTCAACGTAGCTGCGTAACTTGGTCAAACTCTTTCTCTTATTCTCAGCGTAAAGTTCTGCTGGTCTCCAGTGATGGACCAATTCATTTTACTCACAGCGTAACTGCGTAACTTCGTCAGACCCATTCTCTTTTGCTCGGCATAAATGCGTAACTTGGCTCTAGACCTCTCTTTTACTGAGAGCGTAACTACGTAATTTTAGGTGTACCATAGACATCTTTTTCTGACAGCGTAACTGCGTAAGTTCAGCTGTGAACCTCTTTGCATGCGGACAGCGTAACTGCGTAACTTCACCCATGGACCATTTATTTTTGCTCTGCGTAACTTTATTAGACCCTTTCTGTTTTGCTCCTCACAAATACACGTACCATAACATGATTTGAGGCTTTCCCTTTTTGTCAGCGTAAGTCCAGGGATAAATCAATTCATCTTTTCTGACAGCGTAACTGCGTAACTCCAGATATAGATCTCTCTTTATGACAGCGTAACTGCGTAACCTCATAGAAGGACCATTTCCTTTTTGCTCAGCGTAACTGCGTAACTTTGTCAGACCCTTTCTCTTTTGCTCGGCGTAAATGCGTAACTTGGTTCTAGACCTCTCCTTGACTCGAGAGCGTAACTGCGTAATTTTAGGTATACCATAGACATCTTTTTCTGACAGCGTAACTCCGTAAGTTCAGCTGTGAACGTCTTTGCATGCGGACAGCGTAACTGCGTAACTCCATTCATGGACCATTTATTTTTGCTCTGCGTAACTTTATTAGACCCTTTCTGTTTTGCTCCTCACAAATAACATTAACTTGATTAGAGGTTTTCCCTTTTTGTCAGCGTAAGTGCGTAAGTCCAGGGATACATGTAAATCAATTCCTCTTTTCTGAAAGCGTAACTGCGTAAATCCAGATATAGATCTCTGTTTATGACAGCGTAACTGCGTAACCTCGTCGAAGGACCATTTCCTTTTTGCTCAGCGTAACTGCGTAACTTTGTCAGACCCTTTCTGTTTTGCTCAGCGTAACTGCTTAATTTCGGATGTAGACCTCTCTTTTCCTGAGAGCGTAACTGCGTGACTTTAGGTGCACCGTAGACATCTGTTTCCGACAGCGTAACTGTGTAAATTCGGCGATGAATTATTTATTTCCTCAACGTAGCTGCGTAACTTCGTCAAACCCTTTCTCTTTTTCTCAGCGTGAAGTTCTGCGTATCTCCAGTGATGGACCAATCCATTTTACTCACAGCGTAACTGCGTAACTTCGTCAGACCCTTTCTCTTTTGCTCGGCGTAAATGCGTAACTTGGCTCTGGACCTCTTTTTTCCTGAGAGCGTAACTGCGTAACTTTAGGTGCACCGTAGACATGTTTCTGACAGCGTAACTGTGTAAATTCGGTGATGGATTATTTATTTCCTCAACGTAGCTGCGTAACTTCGTCAAACCCTTTCTCTTTTTCTCAGCGTAAAGTTCTGCGTATCTCCAGTGATGGACCAATTCATTTTACTCACAGCGTAACTGCATAACTTCGTCAGACCCTTTCTCTTTTGCTCGGCGTAAATGCGTAACTTGGCTCTAGACCTCTCTTTTACTGAGAGCGTAACGGCGTAATTTTAGGTGTACATGTACCATAGACATCTTTTTCTGACAGCGTAACTGCGTAAGTTCAGCTGTGAACCTCTTTGCATGCGGACAGCGTAACTGCGTAACTCCATCCATGGACCATTTATTCTTGCTCTGCGTAACTTTATTAGACCATTTCTGTTTTGCTCATCATAAATAGCATAATTTGATTAGAGGCTTTCCCTTTTTGTCAGCGTATGTGTGTTAGTCCAGGGATAAATCAATTCCTCTTTTCTGACAGCGTAACTGCGTAACTTCGTCAGACCCTTTCTCTTTTGCTCGGCGTAAAAGCGTAACTTGGCTGTAGACCTCTCTTTGATCCGAGAGCGTAACTGCATAATTTTAGGTGTACCATAGACATCTTTTTCTGACAGCGTAACTGCGTAAGTTCAGCTGTGAACGTCTTTGTATGCGGACAGCGTAACTCCATCCATGGACCATTTATTCTTGCTCTGCGTAACTTTATTAGACCCTTTCTGTTTTGCTCTTCACAAATAGCATATGATTAGAGGTTTTCCCTTTTTGGCAGCGTAAGTGCGTAAGTCCAGGGATAAATCAATTCCTCTTTTCTGATAGCGTAACTGCGTAACTCCAGATATAGATCTCTCTTTATGACAGCGTAACTGCGTAACCTCGTCGAAGGACCATTTCCTTTTTGCTCAGCATAACTGCGTAACTTTGTCAGGCCCTTTCTGTTTTGGCAGCGTAACTGCGTAATTTTGGATCTAGACCTCTCTTTTCCTGAGAGCGTAACTGCGTAACTTTAGGTGCACTGTACACATCTGTTTCTGACAGCGTAACTGTGTAAATTCGGCGATGGATTATTTATTTCCTCAACGTGGCTGCGTAACTTCGTCAAACCCTTTCTCTTTTTCTCAGCGTAAAGTTCTGCGTATCTCCAGTGATGGACCAATTCATTTTACTCACAGCGTAACTGTGTAACTTCATCAGACCCTTTCTCTTTTGCTCGGTGTAAATGCGTAACTTGGCTCTAGACCTCTCTTTTACTGAGAGCGTAACGGCGTAATTTTAGGTGTACATGTACCATAGACATCTTTTTCTGACAGCATAACTGCGTAAGTTCAGCTGTGAAGCAGTCTTTACATGCTGACAGCGTAACTGCGTAACTCCATCCATGGACCATTTATTCTTGCTCTGCGTAACTTTATTAGACCATTTCTGAGGGGGGGGGAGGCTTTCCCTTTTTGTCAGCGTATGTGTGTTAGTCCAGGGATAAATCAATTCCTCTTTTCTGACAGCGTAACTGCGTAACTTCGTCAGACCCTTTCTCTTTTGCTCGGCGTAACTGCGTAACTTGGCTCTAGACCGCTCTTTTACTGTGAGCGTAACTGCATAATTTTAGGTGTACCGTAGACATCTTTTTCTGACAGCGTAACTGCATAAGTTCAGCTGTGAACCTCTTTGCATGCGGACAGCGTAACTTCATCCATGGACCATTGAATTTTGCTCTGCGTAACTTTATTAGACCCTTTCCGTTTTGCTCATCATAGTTCTGCCATTTCTCCAGATAATTATATTTCAAATTAGGTCAATCCAATATGGCTGCCAAAGCTTTTGACTAATCACCATCTTGTCACTGTACTGCATATGTATGCAACATATGATGTAAGAGCATTTGGAGTTATCAGCACAGACGGTAAAGGGCTTAAATATACACGTGTGCATCATTTTTCAGCCTACATGTATATATGAGTGTAACCCATCAAAACATTGTATTAACTAGAATTTGACCTACCTTGATGAAATAGTACGTTTTGATGAAGTTGAATAGGTTTCAATAAAGTACTGTAGTGTACATTTGAACAGCCAAGCCATATCCCTACAGAAACTGCAACAACTAGAATTTGACCGTGATAAAATAGGCCAAGGTCAATGATATGGTTATCCAGCTGATGGCCGATAGGAGCAATTATTGTCTGGATCCGATTGGGTGAAAACTATGGTGGCCATCTTTAATTTATGCGAAACCATTAATCTTGTGTATCTAAGATACCATTTCGCTGTTCAGTGTGAAACGTGGCATAGATCATCGATACATCAAGAAACTTTCAAGGACTCTATTTCCAGGTAACAGGCTGCATCTTCAGTCTGTCCCCGAACTCACGACCTTCGTGACAATAGCGAACCACTCTATCCATTCAACCACGGAATCACTCTACAAGAGACTGTCTTTAAAGTCTATTTATACTTCGCACATGTGCTTGTTTTACCTAGAAAAACTATGTCATCATCTGGTTTGTCTCTGGTAAGTCCTGCTCTCCTCCCCTGCACACCGCTCTTCAGTGCCGGAGGGAGACTTGAGTATGCAGTAAACCCACCAAGAGAAATATCAACCAGTTTAATATTGAAAAAGCTGAAAGTTTCTTAGCATAGATTATTACCTCATTTCGGTATACCTGCCAGGTATGAAAGCATACCGAAATGAGGTAAGAATCTATGCTAAGAAACTTTTAGGTTTTCAGTATTAAAGAGGTTGATATTTCGCTTGCTGGGTTCACCGCATTCTCAAGTCTCCCTCCGGCACTGAAGAGCGATGTGCAGGGGAGAAGAGTAAGAACTATCAAACACAAACCAGATGACATCATAGTTCTTCTAGGTACAACAAGCGCATGTGCGAAGTATAATACACTTTAAAGACAGTCTCTTGTAGAGTGATTCCGCGTGATGTTAAACCCCTAACTCACGCATTCAGAGATGTACATCATTAAAGATTTTGCATGAATCGATGATGTGTATCGCTGAGTGAGTGAGTTAGGGGTTTAACATAGCGTTCAACACCTTGGAGGCCATCTTTTATTTATGCAAAATCTTTAATGATATATCTCTGACTGAGTTAGGGGTTTAACGTCGCGTTCAACACCATTTGGGTCATATAGCGATGATATACTATCTGCGATATGGTTAGCTGGACATGTGTGACTATCCATGTACAGCCATCATGTAGAGGAAATTAAACTTCCCCTTGTGGCAACAGACATGGTACAAGACTCGTGCCTCACCCTATTGGGGGCCATTTAAGTGTTCTATATGAAAGTTGAATAACCAAATCAGGTCCTCTGAGTGGCAGGAAGGATGGGCAGCCATGTTTAAGTTATGCAAAATCATTTATGATCTCTATCTCTGATACTGTTAAAGAAGAATTATGATGTCATCTGGTTTGTGAATTAATAGTTCCTGCTCTTCTCTCCTGCATACTGCTCTTCAGTGCCGGAGAGAGAGTTGAGTATGCAACCCGGACAGCGAGCCAAATATCAACCGCTTTACTAAAAGTTTCTTAGTGTAGTTTTTTACCTTATTTCGGTACCTTGGCAGCCATCTTAAATTTATGCAAAAACTTTAATGATGTTATTTCTCTGGTACCATTTAAGTGTTCTATACGGAACTTGGTATACAGCATCGATGTATCAAGAGACTTGTAATGAATAAATTACATGAGTTCCCCTGAGTGGTGGGAAGGGTGAGTGAGTGAGTGAGTAGGATTTAACGGTGGGAAGGATGGACAGCGATCTTGAACTTATGCAAAAGGCGTATTCCACGTAAAACTATACCACTTTCCGTCAAATTGTCTGTCTCACCGGAAAATGACATTTGTAACATTAAAAATGTTAAAAAACTGACTCCTGTGTCTTGTACTGTGTTTGCTAAACACACAAATGTTCATCATCCGAACGCATGGCACGATCATACGTAGAAACTTCTGCTCGTAGCCATGCGGTAACGGGTGTTATCTGAGTGTAATAGGGCGTTTCCCAAATGGTTACATCCGACTGGCCCCGTTACATCCGACATCGGTGCAATCACATTCATACAACGAAGACACACCTCCAGAAAGCGATTGATTGAAATGATCCCATGGTGGGCCTCGAAGTGCCCCCATCACAAAATAAAAAGCATATCATTTTCCTGTGGTCTGCCACCGATTTTATTTTGTTTTCAAATATGTTAGGCCGTTTGTTTCTTAAGATAAACAAAGAAGCATGCTCCACTAGAGTGAGAAATAAAATAGCTAATTTGCACAACTTCGTTTTGGTCTCGCGTAGACTCCCCCAGTCTTGCGCCTCGTGAAACTGACATGTTTGCATGTGTGAGAAATATTTGAATACAGATAATTTCATTGGCTCGTTTAAATGGGGCCGACATTTGACCTCATGCTTTGGGAACAACTTTCGAACTGGATTATCTCCCTCTAGATAGATGGCGCCATGTGAAATACATGCCGAATCACAGCGAAAATCTAAGGGTAGTGTTAAGTGAAACGTGAAATGCCCTTAGAAAGCTAAGATGACAAATGTTGTGTAATGTATGCATATCTGAATATAAACAGTTTTACACTGCCCATTTCTTATCTGCAGTATAATAGAGAGACAGAAATGTAAATGTTACTAATGTCATTTGTTCTGTCATATGTCCATCCAACTTTATTTATAATATTCACCACAAAACAATTTATGTCAATTAAATTATTCAATTAAAGATTTACAGTGGTACTAGCTTGACCTTGAGATATATGTACCATTGCCAGTGTATTAAATACCAATACATCAATACTATGAGCATTTAAAAAACGTTTCTAATGTAATTTCCGTCCAACTCCCTTGATGGAAAGGACATTAGAACTTTTTTGAAAAGGCTCAATATTACAGCATGGGTGACGACATACACTGACAATGGTACAGATATATCAATATGCTTGGCCTAATTCCACTGAGCATATGCAAGTGCTTCTGTTATAAGAAATTTCTTGTACATTTCTTCAAATAGATTTTGACGGACAACTGACATTAGTAACACAAATGTTACTAATGTCATTTGTGTTTTGTTCCGCTAAACTAAAAACTGTACAAATAATTCATAGGGGCACTTGTTTATTTTCATCTTATGCAATTCATTGACACATTTTAGATAATAAGGTACAGGGAACTTTGTTTGTTTATGATGTCTTCCAAGTTATTGGTGTTACTAATGTCCTATTCCGTCAAGGACGGACAGAAATGGGAGTTAGTGGTACAGTTTTGCATGGAATCCGCCAAAATCATTTATGATCTCTATCGCTGACATCGTTCAAGTGCTTGATGTAAAATTTGGTATACCTCATTGATACATCAAGAGACATAGGATGAATGACAGAAGTTGTTTCTCTGATTGGGCAGAAATCTTGGCAACCATTTTTAATTTATGCAAAATAATTAATGATCTATATCTTTGGAAACTTTAAGTGTTCATTATGAAACTTGGTAAACATCATCGATGCATGAAGAGACAACGAATGACAGAACCAGTTTTCTCTGATTGTTCGGAAACACACTTGGTGACCATTTTGAATTTATTCAGAATCATTAAAGATCTATATCTGATAATCCCTGGTTACTGTTGATGCACTATTGACTGTAAGCTTAGGCTGTGATTTACGATGAGCAGAAGAGAAATTATCTGAGAAAGTTACGCAGTTACGTGGAGATTAAGAGAAAGGATTCAGGGCTGAAGTTATGCAGTTACGCTAAAGGCCATTGTCACATGATTGGATGACCAGCCCTCATCTACATTTTGAGGGCAAATAATTAAAATATATGAGGGATTTACATTCTCATGAGTAATATTTACTCATTTTCCTCAAATTCGTATACAACTTGTTTGCAATTTAATAATTAATAATAATTAATTTTTAGCATCTATCATGCGTATTTAAAAAATCAAGGTACCGTAATGCTAAACAACCAATCAAGTGACAATGGCCTAACATAAAAGGGATTTAGGACTGGAGTTACGCACTTACGCCAAGAAGGGAGAGGATGGATTTATCCCTAGACCCAGTTACACAGACAAATAAGGGACATTCCCTGACGAAGTTACGCCGTTACGCTGTCCCAGAGAGAGATCCACAGCTGGAGGTACGCAATTACATTGACAAAATAGAAAACCAGTTACGCGGTCACAAACACAGGTCTACACCTGCAGTTACGCAGCAAAAAGAGAGAAAGGGTCTGATGAAGTTATGCATTTACGCTGAGTGAAAAATAATGGTCCATCAGTGATATTACACACTTGCGCCATCACAGAGAGAGGTCTGCACCTGGAGTTACGCAGTTACGCTGTTAGAAGAAGAGCAGTTTCGCTGACAAAGAGAGATAGCCTCTAATGAAGTTACACGATCACAGAGAGGTCTATATCCCCAGTTACGCTGTGGAAAGAAAAAGAGTCTGACGAAGTTACGCATTTACGCGGAGTAAAAAAAGATGGTTCACCACTGAAATTATGTGGTTACGCTGTCACAGAGAGAGACCTACACCTGAAGTTACGCAGTTACGCTGTCAGAAAAAGAGCAAGGATTTATCCCTGGACTTACGCAGTTACGCTGACAAAGAGAGAAATCCTCTAACGAAGCTACACTGTCACAGAGAGGCCTATACCTCAAGTTACACAGTTACGCTGCAAAAGGAGAGAAAGGGTCTGATGAAGTTACGCATTTACGCTGAGTAAAAAATAATGGTCCATCAGTGAAATTACGCACTTACGCTATCACAGAGAGAGGTCTACACCTGGAGTTACGCTGTCAGAAAAAGAGCAAGGATTTATCCCTGGACTTACGCAGTTACGCTGACAAAGACAGAAAGCCTCTAACGAAGCTACACTGTCTCAGAGAGGCCTATACCTCGAGTTACGCAGTTACGCTGCAAAAGGAGAGGAAGGGTCCGATGAAGTTACGCATTTACGCTGAGTAAAAAATAATGGTCCATCAGTGAAATTACGCATTTACGCTGTGACAGAGAGAGACCTACACCTGAAGTTACGCAGTTACGCTGTCAGAAAAAGAGCAAGGATTGATCCCTGGACTTACGCAGTTACGCTGACAAAGACAGAAAGCCTCTAACGAAGCTACACTGTCTCAGAGAGGCCTATACCTCGAGTTACGCAGTTACGCTGCAAAAGGAGGGAAAAGGTCTGATGAAGTTACGCCTTTACGCTGAGTAAAAAATAATGGTCCATCAGTGAAATTACGCACTTACGCTGTCACAGAGAGAGGCCTATACCTCAAGTTACGCAGTTACGCGCTGGAAAAGGAGAGAAAGGGTCTGATGAAGTTACGCATTTACGCTGAGTAAAAAATAATGGTCCATCAGTGAAATTACGCACTTACGGCGTCACAGAGAGAGGTCTACACCCGCAGTTACGCTGTTAGAAGAAGAGCAGTTTGGCTGACAAAGAGAGATAGTGTCTAACGAAGTTAGATGTTCACAGAGAGGTCTATATCCACAGTTACGCTGTGGAAAGGGAGAAAGAGTCTGACGAAGTTACGCATTTACGCTGAGTAAAAAGAGATGGTTCATCACAGAAATTATGTGGTTACGCTGTCACACCTGAACTTACGCATTTACGCTGTCAGAAAAAGAGCAAGGATTTATCCCTGGACATGCTGGACATAAGCAGTTACGCTAACAAAGAGAGAAAGCCTCTAACGAAGCTACACTGTCACAGAGAGGCCTATACCTCAAGTTACGCAGTTACACTGCAAAAGAAGAGAAAGGGTCGTGCGTATGGGGCAAGAGTGATAATACAAGTTGCAGTACATCCTTTGTCAATTATAGTTTATTACCCCAAATCGATGCCAGCAATTTAGCGCTGGAGATAACACAGTGAAGCTGACAAAAAAATGATGGGATTCGGCGCTCTGTTGAGATCTACGTGCGTAGTTCAATCATGAACGTCGCTCGTCTGGGCTCTCTCCTGGAGAGAGCCCAGACGAGCGACGTTCATGATTGAACTACTACGTGCGGTGTACAGTACCTGTTGTTGTTGTTGTTGTACGTTATCCGTGAGAATCTACCTGTCTCTTGAGCAGACGATTTGTTTTGTCATGTACTTTGTGTTGAGATAATCTTTGCAGTGGATTACAGTACCCACCACTTTCTGCACCCATATTTAGGGTTCATATTTTTTCAAATCTTGGCCTAAGCTGTTTCCGAGTTCCAACCATCTTTCTGAGTCTGTCGAGGTAGCCCACCTACGTGGTTGAGTCGGGAACCAGCTTGTGTATTGATTGAAAATCAGCGCCACCTTGGTCGTGTGTAGCATGTGAAGGGAACTAACTCCACCAAATCAAATATTAGTTCAAACTACCACCTAACCATCGCCCCACCACCCACCCACCCCTGAATGTCAGAACATGTAGCTATAGCTTCTCTCGTGACTTCTTACATGAGGGATGAACCCTTCCCCCCGCCCGAGCTAGGATGAACCCTTATTCACCATGACTTGGTAGGGTTGGAAAATAGGCAATGTTATTTTTCTATTGTTAGACGAACATAGGTAGTATCAAAATTACTACGATACCAGTTACAGAGCTAATAGTGGAATCTTCCTTTCCTGTACCCAGTCTGGTGGACACCCAGATTTGCTTAGGCCTGATAGGTTCCACTATACAGCTTGCAGTACACAATACAACAGTTATTATTATCAGGATAGTTTATATATAAAATAATAGGAAGGCAGTTACCTAATAATGTCCAGACAAAATCTGGGCCGTTATGCATGAACATTGCTACTATGTCTCCTTTCTTTAGATTCCAAGTTTGCGCCACCCGAGCGATCTTGTTCGCCTCCTCCTCCACCCGCCCGTATGTGAATATCGTGTCGTTATAAATCAGAAAGTATTTGTCCGGATCCTTGTCAACGGCTGCTTCGAACAAATCAATTAGATAGGTTCCTGACTCGACACGATCCTTGAATATTTTCATAAACCGATTATTAACTTTAATTTGGTCGAAATCCAATGTCAGCCAAGGGAAGAAAGCTTTGTAGACCGCATACGAGGCTCCCACGGCCGCCAGGGTGCCAACAGCTAGTTTGTCGTACATTATTTTTATCGAGAATTAGTGTTGCACCTGGGAATAAGAAAATAGCAGAGTGTTTGATAACTGAAGCTGTACAAACCAAACAGTACACATATGTACAAGTAAAAGCCATATTCATGATTTGTAGGAAAGTCTTTCTGGTAGAAATCAATAGTCAAAGTACCAGTTTACAACGCCATCACCGCCAAATAAATGTGCTTTGCTTTTGTCCCCATAGTCTATACATTTGAAACTGGACCAAACCAAATTGAGTTTCATGTTATTTCACCTGAGAATCGTCCAAATATGGACGCCTGTATCAAATTATTCCTTCCCAATAATGAATGACATGATTAATTTAAGACAAAATTTGTGTACTCTCCCAGAACATGTACATATATTTGCCTTCTCACTTATTGAGTAAAAAACAGGCGGTCACAGAACTAATTAAGCTTCTGAGATCGTTCCACAGGATCTTCGTCTAAACTGGATGGAAATAGGATTCAGGGGAGTCAACTGGTCACCTGAATAACAACATGTATTTGCGATCTGTTCACCGAAATACAATCAACAGAGATTCAGTGATCAACAATGAAAACCTCTACATATAACATGCATTTCATTGGATTGGAGGACAGTTCACGGGAAAGTAGAGATAAAAGAGAAACAAGGAGGTTTGTAGGCATGTTGCGTTACTGGAACAAAGTTCACCCAGGAAAGGTTCTCAATCTGTGTTTTTTTCAGGCATACGGGAAGTCTTTTATTGTTTTTGCCTCATGCTTCAATTTGAATCGTAATCTACCATTTCTGTTAAATGGAAGTAGTCTCTGATTAATGAAAATGGCTTCTTTTACTCCTCTTTCGAAATGTTCGGTTTCTCTGATCAGAATAAATACTTCCTGACAATAAGTTTAGGAACACAGCCGAGGCATTCCCATTACTGTATGGTTTTCGTCACTGAGACACTCGTTTGTGGAGCGCTTGTCTTGTCTCGTCTACATTGAACATCCTGGCATCTAATGCCGTACACAATGTGATTCTGTTTCTCTTGCTCCGGTTTGTCCTCGGTGTGAACAAGAATATGTATGATGATTTTAATCGGTCTGAAACATGTTTGCACATCATATTCACGGAATATTTTGTCTGGAGACCCTGCACATAGGAAGTGGCGACTTTTACGCCAGGGCGTCAGTGTTATTCGGGATATTGTTTACTGTCTTCTGAGTTTTGTGGAAGGTCAGTTACTCATAACCGCGAGGCTTGTTGCCATCCAAGATGTATACATGAACACCTACAATAAAAGCGTGGCTGAGATACAAATCACAGGGACGTATTTTGTTATGGTGTTGCTTTTAGATATGCAACCAGGATATTGGGCTTTGGGCTCGTTTGATATCTAGTCAGTACACCGGAATCTTTTTCCACCACCTTTTATGTGTTGCCTTTAATTGGATAGTTTACCAGGCACTCGAGAAAGTGGAGTTGCTTGTTTTGCAGAAGGAGAACGTATATTTCATAGGACTTCGGCAGCAATAGCTGATGTAATCCAAACACGGATGTAGATCGGAGATGTTGATGTAACAAACATGTCATCTACATAGCCTAGCCAATGGGGATTGCGTGGCTGAGTAGGTTTGCATAGCATGCTGTTCGAATCTTTCCGTGTAGATATATGTACAAGTAGACTTGGGTTGAAGAGATTGGGGATCCAAAGGTACCTTCAATATTTGATGCTTTTTGTCCACAGTGACCTTGACCGTTGACTTATTGATTTTTTTTTATATTCGAGATCTCTGTGAACCTATAGTTATCTTGGTGACCTTTTAGAGGAATCGGTAAATTTGTTGGAAATCCAAGGAACTAAATAACGGAAGTCGGGAGACGAAGAAGCAGGAGGAGGAGGACCCAACCACTGCCGCAGATCGAATATGTTGATTTTAACTAAAGTGTCATCCGCATAGCCTAGCCAGTGAGTGGGTTGAGTGCCTAACTAGGTCTGAATGGCGTGTTGTCCGAATATGTCCGTGTAGATGTTGGCTAGGATTGGAGAGATGGTACAGCCCCCAATTTGACTGTACAGTTTATCATCGAATGTAAATGCAAAAGTCGTAAATTTGATAGGTGGAAAGTTCAGTTGTTTTATGTAACATGTATTATTCAAGGGCTAAACGTATTCCTCGTAGTGCCTCACTGGACGGGTTACTGGTGAAAAGAAAGAGATACGACCTCATAGAATATGAGGATTTCGGTGTCCTTTAATATCAACTCGGAAAATTTTGTTCACGAAATCCTTCGAACTGCGCACAAGGTGATTGGTTTTACCCATTAGTGGTGCGATATTCTTCGGTAGGTGTTTGGCGATCTGATATGTGACGGACTCAATGGCACTCACAATATATGTTACTGGGGATTTGACATTATGAATCTTAGGCAGACTGTCTAAAGCCGGGATGACCGCCGATCAGGGGTACAGTTTTCGTTTCAGTTGTAGGTTAACTGCTCCAGACATGAGTAGGTGCATCAATTGTTCAATCACTTATATTCTGTACGTTGTGGTACAAGTAAGATGTTGACAGTCTTCTGGCAAGAAATTTGATCCATAATTACTGTACATCCTTATTTGTCGGTCGGAATCAGCAGGCGCCAGTCAAAATAAGGATTGTACGCCAAGAAGATCACGATGTCTTGCCACCATCATTGAAAACTGTTGACCGTTTCTCTCTTGCAGGAAACCATCTTGTGTTTTTTTTTTTTTTTTTTGCTTAATTTTCAACTCGTGCATATTTGGAATTGATTCTACTTGCCGTACGAAAAAAAGTCTTTCGATTATTGACGCGTAAATACTTTTGTGGAATGTCAGATCTGATGTCTATGATCGTAAGTTAACTCTTTCCCCCATAGACTTGTGGGGAATTTTCTCTCTCTGGCTCATAATAGATTTGTAATGGCGTAGGTCTTCAACCCATAGACTCATTTCAATTTTCATACTTCTCCAGCGATGTAAAATATCTCGTTTTATGTCCCATGTCATGTGGAGAAATATCTACCAATGGTCTCCCACAGACCCAGTCTTCGTAATTTGTTCACGTTTTATACCAATATCAGCAACATTTATTCTAAAAATAAGTAATCTTGTGAGGAAATGTGTTGTCTGCTTTACTTCTGTTGGAAATCACGAAAAAAAGCGAAGAAATTATCGCATTTTAGCCACGTTTTGCAACGTTCTCTTCCTGCTTTCCGTCTACCATTCCCATTTTTCCGTATACCATCGTAAAGCTAATTCTTCGTAGGATCGGGATTTGGCAGTGAAAATGGCAGGTGTAGAACGAACTATAACTGTTTTAATCCGATATACCTTCCGTACAAGAGAATAAAGACGGTAATAAATATTCATAACGTGAAAGTAACGCAGTTCACTGATTGGCCAAGGTTGAGCGCGGCCCGGCCTGATTGGAGGAAGAGGTCACGTGGTGATTCGGTCGCTACGGTCACTGTCGACAAAAGGCCGACTGAAAAAGGATGGCGGCTGAAAACATTTACGGCGAAGACAGCAGGTCCCGGGAAAATACATAAAATAAACTCAGATGGGCAGATTTGACGAGCTAGTCATCAACGTTAGATACTTTGGTAGCTTATGCTCGCGTTACGTGAAATATTCAGGAATTTAGAAGCAGATTTTACTATTTTTCGAACGTTTGTCTTGGAGCACACGAAACAAATTTGTTGTCAAATCGCGCATTTTCCATCGATTATTTCTGTTTCTCTCCCGATTTCATTTTACCCTTACCATAAAACATACCAACAGTCCATATAGTCAGATTTATTGAAATTTTGGCTTTCTGAAAATGTATAGTTTTAATTAGGTTTTACTCAAAGTAAACGCAAGAATAATCGACCACGTGGGAACTCAAGTGACTCGTCAAAATCCGTCGTCATGAGTTAGGCGAACACTCGTCAAAACACAAGTCGTCAAACCCCGCTTATATGAGGGAAAGAGTTATTGGATAAGCCTCGGAGAGCTTCGGATTTACCTTTGGTGAGGTTAAGTTATTGGATAAGCTTCTGAGAGCTTCGGATTCACATTTGGTGAGGTTAAGTTATAGGACAAGGTTCTGAGAGCTTCGGGTTCACCATTGGTGAGGTTAAGTTATTGGATAAGCTTCTGAGAGCTTTGGATTTATCTTTGGGGAGGTTAAGTGATTGGATAAACTTCTGAGAGCTTCGGATCCACCTTTAGTGAGGTTAAGTTATTGGATAAGCTTCTGAAAGCCTCGGATTTACCTTTGGTGAGGCTAAATTATTGGATAAGCTTCTGAGAGCTTCGGATTCACATTTAATGAGGTTGCGTTATTGGATAAGCTTCAGAGAGCTTCGGATTTACCTTTGGCGAGGTTAAGTTATTGGATAAGCTTCTGAGAGCTTCGTATTCACCTTTGAGGTTAAGTTATTTTGGTCGGTTTTGAGCGATATGCAAGAGGTGGAAAACTTGGCGACTAAAAGGCAACCCTATGCCTTCCCTCGGTACCTCACATTCAGACCCGAGAATACCGTGAATTCTCGGACGTAGCCTTAGTATCTCAGCTGCGCTTTTATTGCAGCTGATGATGTGGAGACTATCAAGTATCAAGACGGCCCCGAACACTGGCTTAAGTGGAATTAGATAAGCTATGTAGACACTGTTAATGTCCAAACGCCCGTTAATGTCCAAATTGGACATTAACACGCAACGAGTGCGTGTTAATGTCCCACGTAGGACAATAAGACGCCAGCATGAATGTTATCGTCCAAACTTTGGACATTAGCGGTCGATATGTATCGATCACTTCGACTGTTATTGTCCTAAAACAGTCCCGCCTCTGTTCCAAAATTTCATTGAGACTATTTAGCGCGCGCCTACAAGAAATGTGAAAAAACACCAAGACACGGCGAAATCGCTTTGCGAGAGTACAACCCGTGTTAATACATCCATCTTACACTACGAGAATCGATATGACCACAAGATATTGAATTAGTGAAAAAACGAACTACGGACTATGAACTTTTAATGAGCACAAGAAAGCATTGAAAAAACACCAAGACACAGCGAAATCGCTTTGTGAGACTACAGCCCATGTTCATATATCCATTTTACACTGCGAGGAATCGATATGACCACAAGATATTGAATTAGTAAAAAATCGAACTACGGACTATGGACTGTTAGGACATTAAGACGCAACTTGTACATATTGAAAAAAAATCAGTTGCAGGTCGACCGCTAATGTCCAAATTTGCCATAGGACAATAAGAGGCGGTTAATGTCCAAACTTAGGACATTAACGGGCGTTTGGACATTAACAGTGTCTACAGACCACACTGAACCCCTTTTCCGGAAAACCCAGATTTTACAGCTGAATAAACTAAATACTTACCTTTTACTGTTGATAGTCGACAAATTTTTCTACTGCTCAACTCAACTGCCTAAAGCCTTCAGACAATATTTTACAAAACAATCAACAGTACATTACTATCAAACAAGAGGACATAAATTGAATATAGCTAGGCCGTTTAATCGGACACACCTATCCTTCTATACCACTAAAATAGCTGGACCCCGTGAGTGGAATAAATTACCCTCCTCAATTAAATCCACACCATCTACTTCACTATTCAAATCACGCCCTAAATCATATCTGCTTGAAGACTGACCTGTCTCCATACACATATATGCGCCCGGTATAATAATTCTATGTTGTATATCAAGACTACAAAATTCGCATATTACATGTATTAGGGATAGAACAAGCCCCATGGGGCTTTATTCCCGCCTCTTACAGTTTGTGAGCATTACTAGAAATGAACATTTATGTGGTGAATAAAATCAAATCAAATCAAATGAAAACTTCAAGATCCTCATGGCACTCATATGAACAGTCACAATCAAAGCGTGGCTGAGATACATCATTCTTTAGATGACGACTTTACAACGAATTATGGATTAAGAATACTGATCAGCGATACAGATTTGATATTTTTGGAACATCATGATGTCTTGCCGGCATCATTGAAAACTATTCACCGCTTCTCTCTTGCAGGAAACAAGCCTATGTTTATGTATACTATGATTGTCTTTTTGAATTTGGTGCTAATACTGTTATATGGAATATGGAATAGGTCTTTGGATTATGGACGCGGATATTCTCTAATGGACGACGGCTGAATTATGGATGACGAACTAGACGCTTGTAATGCAAGCTTATCCATGGTGGCCCAAATCAACTTTTGGCAACTTATGAAAGCATGTCGTATATATCGTTAGTACACTCCACGTTGAAGAATGGTGAGAAGTTATTCTGGTGAAGCCGACTAAGGACCTGCACGATCCACTGCGCCAGTAGTATACAAAGCGTAAATCTCGGAGGATTTGTGGAGGACGGAATGTGGAAAACGAAATGTGGGTTGTAAATGAGGGTTGCTTGACGTCACACCAGCGTCAATATAACCCTCCGCCCTTATAGAGTAGTGTATACGGTTCCTCTCTGGGCGCCTGAAATTGTGCTCTTTACTTCCCGAGTGCGCATGTGCAGTCTACACGTCAAACTTCTCATTTAGATGAGTCCCTTTTAGTATGAAAAAATCTTCATACATTAGATCGAGTCTATATTTCTAATATCTGATGTTAGTTCATTGGTAAATTTAGAATATAGAAACCCGTTTTTTCTAACCTCAATAGGGTTGACTGTGGCGATTGAATGCAAATGTGCATGGCGTATATCCACACGGCTCTAGCTAGCCTGTCGACCCGCCTCGGGCGAACTGGCCATCTATTGCCCTCTGTCTATGTTCTATCATTCGGTAATAGTCGCACAGTACCCTATACATGACAATTATTAACCAAACAATGCAGAATATGAAATTGCCAATTTTCTACTTGTATGTCTCGGTAAATGGTTCTCAGTGGCAGTCTGTTTCGAGTATAGACAAGAACGTTGTATTTCACTGTTGTGTTTATTGTCAAATTTCAATCGCCGTTTTGGAACACCGATTTTGTGTAAAATTGGTGTCTAAACAAACGTTTTCTGTGAAAGCAGGAAATTATCCTAGCTCAATTGAGAATACACAAAATATCGAAATGGGCCTGGCGCGGTTCAGTGAGATTGTGGCCATCATGAAGATCATATACTCACAGTGAATCATATTCTTATCGACTGTATAGATTTTAAGATTTTAAGAGATTCTTTTTATCGAGCAGTTATTTCAGAAGATCGTTTTAGTCGGGTGAGAGAAGACTGTATCTTAGTTTATTTGAGAGAAATCGGTTTGTTGCATGAGTGATAATGTATGTGCATGTCTTTTGGTGTGTTGTGTTGATTACTTCTGGTTTGCTGGGTTGCTGACTTGCTTTTGTTAGAATACCTTCTCTCGTGGGTATCACTGATATACTTTCTTCCCCTGGCAATTTACCTTTGTATTTTTGCTGGTCTATCAAGGCACGCAGCATATGTATACTGTCTGCAACGAAGCTTACTGGCAATTCTCCATCCACTTTTTTTTCAAAAGGCAGTCATTCATTATTTATGAGCAACATATCATTCTCAGAAATGCTAAAGAAAGGATTTTTAATAATCTATATATTTTTTGTTAAAGTTTTAATGGCTTCTAAAATAACAAAGAATGTACTGTGCCGAATGATTTGTAAAGTCTGAAGGCAAGAGCAAACAAAAAACTTGCGATCGTGACATGATCTTATTACCCACGCTTGCAATTATCATGTAAAATATTTTCGTATATTATCAATAAAAATATCATTATACATTATCAACAGTTACATTTGATGTCGATGGTAAATCCAGGACATTTCTCCCTTCGAACATCTCTCCCTGCGGACATTTCCCCCTCCTTCCTATATATATTTGTGCTATGACCTCATACGAATGTGTAACAAAGTTAAAATATTGCCAAAAACATTTTATTCTTATTTTCAATAAGCTTAATCGGACATATATTTTTCCGCAGCTATATTTAAGATAGCGGTACTGTTAACCAGATTTGTATGATTTAGTAACAAAATAAAAATGCAACCAAGTTATAAATAAAGCGATTTTGATGATTATCTTTTCAATAAGTTACTTTCAATAAATTGACATGATTTCGAAGAATACCCCATGAAATAAACACAATTGTTAGATGATATTTTGTGGCAAATACGTTATGTCTTTTTAAATTTAATCACCAGTTTAAATCAATCAGCATGTTTGTAACATAATGTCTGTAACTAGGTACATGTAGAAGCTATTGTTTATTTTGTTATCTTTATCCCGAGTCAGCCCATTGCCGGAGTAGAATCAGTCCGTGCTTGGCACAAGGAAAGTCATTGTACAGTTTGTCTTTAAAACCCATGGTTACAACACCATTTTACAACCCTCACACCTTTATTATCCTGACTTCAGCCTGTTGCTCCAGTAGAATCAATAATTAAAATCACATAACTATGTGATAGTTATTAACTTATACTCTGTTTTGATTGTTTAGTCATGCCAAATTATAGAAAACAAGAAAAAAAGAAGAAATTTTTTTTTATTGAAAGTAACTTATTGAAAAGAAATCATCAAAATCGCTTTATTTATAACTTGGTTGCATTTTTATTTTGTTACTAAATCATACAAATCTGGTTAACAGTACCGCTATCTTAAATATAGCTGCGGAAAACTTATGTCCGATTAAGCTTATTGAAAATAAGAATAAAATGTTTTTGGCAATATTTTAACTTTGTTACACATTCGTATGAAGTCATATTACGCAAATATGTATGAATTGGGATATGTCCGCAGGGAGAAATGTCGGCAGGGGGGAACTGTCCTTCAAAATTGTGTTCATTTCAAATATGGTAGTCTTGCGCCAAGTCTGTTAGCTAGAAACTCAATTAAGACCTGGAATATGCTGTCCATTTCCATTCCACCTGGCACAACAGCGTTGGCTAACGTTAGAGTTGTTTTTTTTTCATTTTTTTAAAATATATTTTAGCCCAGTTATCTACAGTATGACACCTTAAACCAATCTACCCTTTTCAATATCGCAATCTCTGCCATCACAGTCAATCGAAATATCATTTTGGTTCCAGGAGTCATATTTTAGGTATGTTAAAATGTATACGAAAATCAAAAATGGGTTCCCAATATCCTTCCATGACTTAGGATAGTGAAATGCTGGACTTCTACTCTCGCGCACAGTTTATGAGATTAAACATCACAGAATATATATAGGGTATTCGATGAGGTCGTATTACTTTAGCAAAAAGACAATATATGAAGAACTGAAAATGAGAGTTCATACTTGATGTTAGGATCAGGCGACAATGAAATACGACGAACAGTGGAACCAGTAGAATACGAAACAAGTTCGTGCTCGGATTATCTGATTTTATTTCAATAAAGTGCGTACATTTATTATCTCACGTTATTCATATCGGAATACACATACTTCAGCCTGTATGTAACCGGACCTTCTGACAGATTTATGTCAACATCTCCCAAACGATTTTTTTGCAGCTCCATGTAGGCCTTGCCTAAATGTGGGGCTTTCACTGAATTTTATATAAAAATCATCCTTTCACAGATAAATAACATACAAGATAATTTTACTTGTCATGCATCATGGTCAAGTACACAATTATTCATTCTCCCAACGTCAGAGTTTGTAACCTCCAAACCGTCGGTAAACAACATGACAATAGGGGATATACAATCTGATACCATGAGAATGACAGTTGATATACTGTCGAAAATTTGCCACTACAAATGTGGTAGAGAATACAATTGGTTTGGATAGGAGTAGTCGCGAGGGCTTTAAGACGAGAACCTCCACGACCCATTGAGACCAAGAATGGTCACTGTATAGCTCAAACACACCCCAAAAATGCCCTCTTCGCTACTACTCTTTGACTCTCCATGACGCCATCTCCAGTTCAAAACACCCCAGTTGTAGTGTACTCCACGGGCGCTTCAATATGACGCCTTGCAAGGTCCACTCAGACCACGCAGAGTAAATATGCCTATACCCACCCCAAAATGTTCATTCTCTACTAACTGCGCATGCGCACAATGACGTCATTTTCGATTCATCAAGCGTAGTCTATTCCACCAGTGCTTCAATATGGGACCTTGCACAGCCCATTTGGACCCGAAATTCAACCAATGGCTTCGAGACCACTCCCAAAGTACACTTCAGCGTGCAAGCGATCGATCAAATACCCACACCCTATACTTTGCTCCACAAGAAAAAAATACCCATGGGTTCATGTGAAGTCTATTTTCCAGATTTTGTACACCCTGGAAAGTCCGTTTCAAGGGGGGGGGGGGGATTCCCAGTCTTGGATTCACCCTCAAGTCATCTGACCGGCATTGAAGCGTGCATGCCCTATTTGACCCAGGGTTAGCCCAGTTCTATCCACGTGACCGAGAGTGTTTTCCGTATTTTTTTCATGAACTTTCAAGATTTACATTTTCTCCGCCAATCACGTGACCGAAATTGACCTATCTACATTGCAATTTGAACCCCTTTCTTTAACCTTTCTTTAAAGAGAAAAACAGTTTCAGTGATGCTGGCAAGACTGTCCCCTCATATGCAACTTTATTAACTAAGTTTTAAAATACATACATACATAAATACATACATAAATACATAACTAAATACATAACTTTTCAACATTACATTGTTAAATAAAATATTTTCTAAATTTTTGAACAGATGTCCACAGCTGACACAGCTCTTTAATTTGGGTATCGATGAAGACTCTAATTGCGCTCATTGAAAATAAGTCAAAAGTAGGTCGAAAGTCTTATATGGATATTACACGTACATTCACTTCCATCAGCTAAAAACTGACTGACAATAATTTGTGAAAATTTGTCTTCGAAAGAAACAAAATTATGACAGATTTGCTTAAACTGGGATATCCGTCAGCTCTAATACCCCACTTGCACAAAATTCAAATTATTCCTTTAACAATATACAGAGATTCCGGGGTGGATGCTACACCAATATCACTGGCAGTCACATTGAGAGAGCAGTTCACACAAACAGCAGTTGATACAACCAATGTCTTCCCTTTCACATGTGCCCATAGGAAATACTCTAACCAATAATAACTCGTTTATTTTCGACCTGAAGTTGCCAAAATTATCGTAAATGTAAGCATAACAGTCCTTTCTTGGAACAGTAGGATAAGTGATACATGCTAACAAACCCATGTAAAATAGATAGGAAAAATATAGGTGAAAAAAACTGATGTGAACTGCTGTATCAATGCAACTGCCAGTGCTATTGGCACAGTTTTATTGTTAAAGCATTGACTTGAATTTTGTTGAAGTGTGCTACAAAATGATTGTTTTATTGTAGGTCTATATGACACATATAATTTCGGCATGCTGTGGACAGTGACATTACTTGTACAGTTCTTGTTTACTTCGCGTTTCGTCAGTTGGATTCTATGTTAAATTTATTATTTACCTGTGTATAATTTAGATTGCTAAACTGTGTTCTGTCCATTTTAAATGGTCGTCTAGTTTGGAGCGTTTCAAAAATCGATAGTTAACTCTGCATAAATTATCCGTTTGTTTTGCAGCTTGTATAACAAACCGAACTCTACAAGATAACTACCATTACTCACAGATATTGATGATACATCGCGCCTGAAATAACTTTGTAATTCTCTCCATATATAAAACTTCACTACTGTAGTTTCATGTAAGTAGTAGGGAAAGGGGATATTCATTATCATTTTACCGGGGGAGATAACTCTTGCATCCACCAGGGGGCGCTGTTTCCAGGTTAAAGGTATAGGGGACGCCACATTGCCTTTCACCTCTGTGGCGCCTGTGGCGCTAGGTGGCGTGGAGGTTTGTGGAGGTCACGTGGAGGTCAAAAGTAGTTCCGGCAACCTGTAACCTTTGTATTCTTCCGCGGTCTGGTGGTAATGCCGTCATTCCGCGGACAGAAAGTAGTCCCATGTCAACCAAGTGACTTCCAATGTTAATGTGTACGGGGAATGCCTAAAAAGAGTATGGGAATGGACGTTTTGTGAGAGGGGTGGGTCCCTAGTGGACCGAATGGGTCGAGTGAGGTATCAAAGTGAAGCGCTCCTCTAGGGCCATTCAGTCATGGGTGGGTGCATGTAAAATTAGGATTTTTTCCCGAAACTATAAAAAGCGGAATACGGACTTTACCCCTAAAATAGGGGGAAACACTTATCAACCCTAGCCAAAAGGGCTAATATCGGTCTCCGGGCTTATCGGGGCCTGCCTATCAAGTCAATGGGGTGGGTGCATGTAAAATTAGGATTTGTTTCCGAAAATATAAAAAGCGGAACACGGACTTTACCCCTAAAATAGGGGAAAACCCCTATCAACTCTAGCCAAAAGGGCTAATATCGGTCCCCGGGCTTATCGGGACCTGCCTATCAAGTCAATGGGGTGGGTGTATGTAAAATTAGGATTTTTTCCAGAAAATATAAAAAGCGGAATACGGACTTTAGTAGTAGTGTAAGAGTAAATCGACTCACATTGACCTTTGACCTCAGAAATTTGCATATGACGTCACTTCCGGTTGGGGTGACTGAGGCGTGACCTTTGGACATGTCCAGACTTGTTTGTGATGTACTGGGGTGTTTCCCTGGCATGCCGCCATGTTGTAGCCGCCATGTTGTAGGCGCCATGTTGCAGCCGCCATGTTGTAGGCGCCATGTTGTAGCCGCCATGTTGTAGCCGCCATGTTGGAAAATTGTTGTAGAAAAACGTATAAAAGGAGGAGATTTTTAGTGGTTTGGTGTATTCATTGCACTACCCTACCTGCCTGCCTGACCAGCCTGCCTGCTTGCCTGCCTGCCTGCCTGTATGAGACGTGGAGAAGGTTTTCATTTTACCAGTGCAACTTCACCAGCCTATTACACCGTAGCAGCTACTGACCAGCCTGAGCCCACAGTCATGGAGTCACCCCAGCGAGTTAAGCTTCAACAGTACCGTGTTCGCCTCATTGATGAGATGCAGCATGTGGCCGAACTATGTGATCTGCTTATGGAGGAAAACATACTCCTGAAACACGGTGTCGAAGATATCATGGCGCAGAACACCACTTCACGACAAAACAGAGCCCTCATCGACGATCTACTGCGCCGTGGCCCCTATGCATTTCTAGCCTTCGTGGAGGCGCTGAAGAAGACGGGAAATGAAGAACTAGCAGATCTACTTCAAGCCCAGGATTCAGAAGATCATGATATCTTAGTCATGGACATCACCGACCAGCGTACAGCTACCAAACTTCAAGAAGTAGCAGATGTACTTGAAGCCCAGGAGCGTACAGCTAGCAAACGTACGCACCCAGAGTCTGGTGTACCTGCCAAACGCGGTGCACGACCCAAACGACCCCGACTACTAACACCTTTAGAAATACCTGAGCAAGTGCTTCAGCCAGTGCCCCAGCAAGTGCCTGAGCCAGTGAAAGAAGAGGTGCAACTTCCTATGTCTGTGCAGGAGATCAATGACATTATCCAGCAGGCCTACCAGGCAGCCCACACGAACACTTGGGAGCTCTCACCCTATTTAACTGTGAGTGTCAAAGACGAGGAAGTGCATTTTAACGCTCTGGCCTGGGACGACAAACCAGCTAAGCATATCGCCTTGACGTTGGACACCTGGCTAAAACTACAGACCATTGATTACGCCATCGATGCGGTCATTGACCACCAGGGGAGTGACGAAGCGAAATTTTATGTGGGTGACGACATCTTTGTCAGCTGTTCTACATTCAACGACATGCTCCTGGTGCATATACGGAAATGGAAAATGAGGTCAGATACGCAAGAGCGTGTTCCTTGTCCTCAGGGCGTCACCTAGAAAATAACGGCGTGGCGGAAGCTGTAGAGTCTCACAGCTATAATTTATGAAGCCCTGTCTGACCAGGTGTCTCAGTATATTTATAAGAAGTACATCGACACATTCCTGGATCATCTCAGACCTCGCATTCGACACTTGCGTATCCAGCAATGTCCAGGCTGTGTGAACAAGGACGGGGTCTTCAACACGCATACGTGTGTGGGCAATAGTATACCATCAGATGCGCTCATCACTCAGGCACTACAGGACGTGACCGAGTTGCAAATTGCCCTGGCATTGTGAGCTGCCTGCCCACCCAGAATTCCACGTGAACAGATTGCTACCTTCATGTACGTGCACCAGGAGCGGAAAGACGATGATGAGTTCAAACAAGTCTTGTTGCATAAATATTGAACATTTCAAGTCTTGTGTTGCAATGAAACATTCAGACATTACCGTATTCCTACATTCTGTATTCATTCTACGTTCATTGAAGCGCCTTGATAGCGTATAATTGTATTTAAAAAATTCAATACCCAGAGTTTACTGTGGTGAAGACGTTCATTCTACTGTGTTAGTCTTGTTGCATAAATATTGAACATTTCAAGTCTTGTTGCATTGAAACATTCAGACATTATCGTATTCCTACATTCTATGTTCATTCTATGTTCATTGAAGCGCCTTGATAGCGTATAATTGTATAATTGAGTCTACTGTGGTGAAGACGTTCATTCTATTATGTAATAAAAATAGTAGAAAATTCAAAATGGGTGTTAGTGTTCATTGAGTGTGGTGATGGGAGCTGGTGTTTTTTTGTGCTTTGAGTTAGAAGTTTCCTCTTTCGAAAAGATTGGGTGGCCCTGAAAAGGGCCTTTGGAAAGTGTTATCACACTTTTTTTACGTGCGGTAAATTTTCTTCACTCCGCACACCCACGTCCTACACACAGGACACTTTATCTTTAAATGCAGTTCCTCCGTCTCACTGCACTGGCACGTCCCCCTATACATGTTAGGGATACCCAGATTCCTGACATAGGCATAGGTGACCGCACGGGAATAGGGCGTACATGGTCTCTTCGATGTTACACACGCTACAGGTGGATTTATTCTCTTCCTTAGTCAGATTTCTACGTAGTTTACACTTGTCCTCTTCTATTTGATCAATGTGTTCGTTCATTTCATTAATCTGTTCGTTCAGGCGGGTCACCTCTGCCCAAGAGGGTGGTGTTGTCATTCCTGTTGTTGTGGTAGCTGGCGTTGTGGTAGCTGGCGTTGTCATTCCTGTTTCCGTAGCCGGCGTTGTGGTAGTTGGCGTTTGGGTAGCCGCTGTATTTGCTGGGGGTCTACTGTTTAACCACTCTATCTCGGGGAGTTCTTCATCGTCCGTGACATCCTCATCGTCCAAAGCGTCAATGACCTCTTGGTCTTGTTGTTCACTTCGCCGTCTCAACGTATCGGCAATATGATGTTCATGCACCCGCTGTAAGCTTGTAATTATTGTCACATGATCGCCATCTTCTTCACTGGTAATCACCTCCCTACGTTCTCTAGGATCTTGTGCGTTGAATAACCTCCGTCTGGTAGACATCATGTAGTTGTGAATGAATGGCTAGATACTGCGCGTTATTTATAGTCTTGGCGGCCATGTTGTAGCCGCCATGTTGTAGCCGCCATGTTGGAAAATGGCGCGCGGACGTCAGCGAAATCTCGCCATCAAAACCTTGTGCTGGCTGAGGCTCGCAGAAATTTTGTGTTTCTTTTGCAACTTTAAACCGGTGTTATTTTGCAATAAATGCGAGTGGACGTATATAATTTATTTCAACTTCAACTGGGACAACTGATCGTGTAGCGTTGAAAAATTCAGAAGGCTGGCGGCAGGATAACTCACTATTTTTAATGATTTTATCGATTTTTTAGACCCGTAACGTTGGGTAGGGTAGTGTGGAAAACCCGGTACCCTTGAAATAAATCGGTTTTCCTCCGTAAAAATACGTCAGGTATGTTCCTCACAGCCTTATAATGTCACCCTAAAAATTGCAACAGGTTTATCGAAAGAAAAGTATGAAATTTTATCGTATTACGCGGGCTACGGTAACACAGCCCATTGACACGCATAGCTGTACTCACATTTGCCTGCAGACTGTATAGCGCTGTGTTACCGTAGCCCGTGTGATAGGATAAAATTTCCTACTTTTCTTTCGATAAAGCTGCTGCAATTTTCAGGGTGACATTATAAGGCTGTGAGGAGCATACCTGACGTAATTTTACGGAGGAAACCCGATTTATTTCAAGTGTAACGGGTTTTCCACACTACCCTACCCAACGTTACGGGTCTAAAAAATCGATAAAATCATTAAAAATAGTGAGTTACCCTGCCGCTAGCCTTCTGAATTTTTCGACGCTACACGATCAGTTGTCCCAGTTGAAGTTGAAATAAATTTTATACGTCCACTCGCATTTATTGCAAAATCACACCGGTTTAAAGTTGCAAAAGAAACACAAAATTTCTGCGAGCCTCAGCCAGCACAAGGTTTTGATGGCGAGATTTCGCTGAAGTCCGCGCGCTCATGCGCGTGCTCTACGGTTAGACTATAAAAAGCGCACAGTATCTCGCCATTCATTCACAACTACATCATGGCTATGGCTCAAACCATGGATATTGATGGAGCGATTGACAACCTATTACAAGAGCTATTGATAGATAATGAACTACAACATCAACCGGTAGAGGAGAATTTCATCGATATGGTACACGATGAAGATTGGATGGATAATATATTACAAGACCTATTCATAGATGAACAACACCAACCGGTACAGGGCGGCGATATTCAACACGACGAAGCAGCACAAGTGGTAGCGGATGTCACCGCACTCCAATGCCAACGGTTTGACCGAGTGCTAGAAGATATCTTCCAACAACATGAACAACAAAGCCTCCAAGCTCAACGCCTACCCGATGAATTTATGAAACGTGGAGAAGCTTTTCATTTTACCAGTGCAACTTCACCAGCCTATTACACCGTGGCAGCTACTGACCAGCCTGAACCCACAGAAAAAGGGGAGGGGGAAAAAGAACAAGAACAGATGGCTATTTTACAGCCGCCATTACTGGGAGAAGACCAAGAAAAAACAGAAAAACCCAGAAAAGAGATGTGTAAAAGAGACAAAAGAGACAAGAAACAACTGGAAAGAAATGGAGGACTACTCTATCGCAATAAGAAGAAGACTGGCACCAGACGCAATATGGAAACCACCACAGTATTTACGCTGTGTGGAATGCTCTAGAGGCTTTGCTAAATATGCCATTTTTCCATGCGGCCATCAAGCCCTGTGTCTATCCTGTATTCACAGACATGCCCACCCAACAACAGAGCAGCCTATGTCCACTGACACCCCCCTAGAGTGTAAACTCATCGTCCTCGACTGTCCGGTGTGTGCCCAGAGGCGGAGAAACCTGACCCCAACGATGTAACCCCTTACATTTTGCAAAGGCCCTTTTCAGGGCCACCCAATCTTTCGAAAGCGGATGAAGCTTCTAATTCAAAGCACAAAATCACACCAACTCCTGCACATGCACACACACACCTAGGTAACAATAGGTAACAATAGGTAAATAACACTCAGTCAATGGAAAACTTCCTACTAACAGCGCCCAGGTATTAGTATGAATGTACGGTAACCGAATAATACCGGAAATAGCCGAGTGTAAAAAAAAATTCGTGGTGGGGAGATGGGTAATGAGAGAGGGTGAGGAGATTGAGCACTACCGAGGTGGCCCGGAAATAGCCGAGTGTAAAAATTTTGTTTGGTGAGGTGAGGGAGATTGGTAAAATCATAGAGGGGGAGAGGGACATTTTTGCAAGGGTTGGCCCTGAAAACTGAAAAGGGTATTTTGTGTTTGGAAGGCTAGGGGTTGGCCCTGAAATTTTTTGCATGGGTTGGCCCTGAACACTGAGAAAAAAAACTGTGTGTTGGAAGGCTAAGGGGTTGGCCCTGAAAAGGACCGTTGAGGGGCAGGGATTGTTTTTTGGAGTTGGAGATTGGTAATCATAGAATATAGAGGAGAGGAGATTCACCCGTGTAGGACCTGATTTGAATTGATTGTGCCAAGTTAGAAGTTCCCCTTTCGGTAGATTGGGGTGGCCCTGAAAAGGGCCGTTAAGATCAATTTGTTTACCCTGTTTTATTCAGGGGGAGTTTTCCTGTCTACTCCAAACTGCTCACGGAGAAGTAGCGGCCAGGTTCCAGCCGGTAACGGTGTTGATGTTGTTGGTCATCGTCGACATCGATGGGCACATCGTCTAAAAGCGATGCTGGTGGAATTTCACCGATGTCGACGAACTCCGGCTGGACTTGTTGTGGACGAGGTTGTTGTTGTTGTGATGGATGTAACTCCTCGATGGCCGTTTTCAGGTGGTGCAACCACTCCTCATCGGATGCAGTTCTTGCTAGCACGATGAGGGCGTGCAGAACTCTCCCTGCTTCCTGTGTGAAGTGGTCGTTGACTTGTTGGGTCCACTACTCAATTTCTCCGAGCCAAAAGTCTTTAACGGCTTTGGCCATCTTGGCTCTCTCCCTCCTCGCCTCTACCAATCGCCCCGAAGCCTTTGTGGTAGACATCTTAACCACCCTGTTGTTCATTATTGTCTCTTGCTTGGTCTATAGCTCTTGACAGTCTGGCAAATGTGATTTGAATGACGCTTCCCCACGCTTCCGCTGGCTTTATATTGAAACTACAGTAGATTTTCATTGGCTGTTTCAACGGGGGTGATGCTCCTTCATTGGTTCTTTTTATTGATAGCTCATTGGCTCTTTTATCGATAGCTCATTGGCTCTTGTTCTGGACTGCTGATTGGCCAATATAGCGCGTAGCATACCTTCCTGGGTTAATTTACAATCCGCTGTTTTTGCACAAAATTCACTATAGCCATTTCCCATGTTAAATCATTGCGTATATCTATAACATTTAGAGTTGATGTACGCGTCGCTGATTGGTCTCTTCGCCGACGTCCGCGCGCACAACCCTTCCTGGGTTAATTTTCAATCCTCACATTTCGCGCAAAATTGCCTATGGCAAATTCCCATGTTAAAATCCATTCCTATCTCTATAACATTAGCGTTAGCCCTGAAACATTTTTTCGTATCTCTATAACATTAGAGTTGATGTACGCGTCGCTGATTGGTCTAATTTAGGCGCGAGTCATGTCTGCTGGGTCCCCGCAGAAACGTCACTTTTTGCGCAAAATTGACTACGGCAAATTCCCATGTTAAAATCCATTCCTATCTCTATAACATTAGGGTTGGCCCTGAAACATTTTTTTTTTCGGTGTGGGTCTCAGCCAGCGCGCGGACGTCGGCGAAGAATCGCGACGTCCGCGCGCACATACCTTCCTGGGTTAATTTTCAATCCTCACATTTTGCGCAAAATTGCCTATGGCCAATTCCCAGGTTAAATGCATTCCTATCTCTATAACATTAGGGGTGGCCCTGAAACATTTTTTTTTCGTTGTGGGTCTGAGCCAGCGCGCGGACGTCGGCGAAGAATCGCCACGTCCGCGTGCACATACCTTCCTGGGTTAATTTTCAATCCTCACATTTTGCACAAAATTGGCTATAGCCAATTCTCCAGGTTAAATCATTGCGTATCTCTATAACATTAGGGTTGATGTACGAGTCGCTGATTGGTCTCTTCGCCGACGTCCGCGCGCACAGCCCTTCCTGGGTTAATTTTAAATCCTCACATTTTGCACAAAATTGTCTATGGCCAATTCCCATGTTAAACCCATTCCTATCTCTATAACATTACAGCCCGAATGATCACGGACTTTCACGAAGGTAGGGGAAAAATAAAAAAAACTATAACGTATAAGGGTACGGATAGAGAGGCACGAAAAAAACCTATAACGTGTACGGCTACGGACTAGGGGTTTAATAGACACTACCGAGTGATCACGGACTTTCACGAAGGGGAGAAAAAACCACAACGTGGACCCCTTCGATATATACAGGCCTCCCTCGTCGGTGTTTTGTCATTCACCACCATGGCAGCGCACGGAGCACTTGGGGAGCTTGCCTTGTTCCAACTCACGCCCCACGTCATCCTGATCGTCTATGACCATCAACTGCAGCTCATCGAAGAAATTCCCCGAGAGGTGAAGCTATGTTTAACCCTAGCAGGATGGACTCTATTGACACGGTTGTTACAGGGAAAAGAGCCCGAAGTCGATTTCATGCACGTGGGAGTAGGTGTCTACCTACGAAGTGGTAGAGATGATTCTTTTTTTCCCCGGTTAGAAAAGCGTGGTGGTGCCTCTATCATACTCCGTCCGGCATTATGGCAGGCGCTGAAAGCTATTATCACCGACGTCCACGACTTACTGTACCCCGAGGCGAACTCTGTGGCTACCCGCACTCTTACACCTGACTGCACCCTGTTGTTGTACCCCAAACGAGTGGAGCTCATCGATGACGACAGTAGGTGTTGGTGTACGTCTGAACCAGCGCGTGTCTCTTTGTCACCGGAAGGCTGGACTACCTTGAAACGGGTGTTGTTGGGTGACCTGGACGGTGATAGCATTCACCTGTGTGACGACGTCTACATTTTCCGCGGTCCCTATTTTGCTCGACTCCTCTGTCTGAAGCGCGGTGGTTTTACTCTGGACCCTGATCTATGGACAGCCTTGGAAAAAGTAATCGCCATTGTCGATGAAGTACTATATCTATAGGGTGCACACAGGCTAGAGTGTCAGTGTCTACTCATGAAGCGAACACACCACAGCGCAAGGAAGAGGGGCACCCAGATGAGGGGCACCCAGATGAGGGGCACCCGAAAGGGAATGAGAAAAGCGGGGCGGCAGGAATCTACGTGGCGTACCACTGTGAACAAGGTGTTAACAGATTTGTATTACAACCCTACCAGTCCAGCCGCTTATAGCGCTGTGGGAGCGCTCGCTCGAGCTGCACATTCCCAAGGCATCAGTCGAACTGAAGTTCGAGAATGGTTAAAAACCCAAGACACTTATAGCTTACATCGAGCAGCTCGACGACATTTTCGCCGTACCCGAGTCATCGTAGGAGGCGTAGACGCACAATGGCAGGCTGATTTGGTCGATACGAGTCGATTTGCACCCCACAATGATGGACATCGGTACATGTTGACCTGTATCGATATTTTATCCAAGTACGCATGGATACTGCCGATCCGGACCAAAACAGGAGAGAATCTGGTACGGGCGTTCCAGCAGATTTTCAAGACGGGGCGCAAACCCCTCTATTTGCAAACGGATGAAGGCACAGAATTTCTCAACCGTCACTTTCAAGCCTTTCTTAAGAAACAGAAGGTTTTTTCTTCCATACGTACAACGATGTGCTACCTCAACTGGTCCAAGGGTACAATCGAGCCTATCATCGCAGTATCCAGCGAGCTCCCCTCGATGTGACAGAACGCAACGAACATCAAGTGCGCCGTACGCTGTACTCGATAGACCCCAGTCCACTCACGTCACCCCGTTACAAACGCGGAGATGTGGTACGGATCAGTAAAGTCAAAGGGCAATTTGAGAAAAGTTACTTGCCCAACTGGAGTGACGAGCACTTTGTCATCGTTCGCCATAAGCCTCGACAGCCACACGTCTATCAACTGGAAGATCTACAAGGAGAAACACTACAAGGCACGTTTTACGAGGCGGAATTACAACCGGTAGTGAAAACACGGAAAGACTACTACACGGTGGAAAAGATTTTGAAAACGGAACGTCGACGTGGCATCCCCTATCATTTCGTCAAATGGCAAGGTTGGCCCAGTTCGTTTAATTCCTGGGTGTCAGGCCGTGACATGAAACGACTATAAATTCTACCTCACATCGCCTACATCCTTCAGTGTAGGGTTGTACCATGGATAGTGCACATCTACCCTTACTGCTACGGACTCGAAAAGGACAAGTCGGTAATGTGGTGTGTCTAGTAGTGCTTCTGGGTACCTTATTTGGAGGAGTCTTCTACGATTTGGCGTACCTGATATCCTGTTTCCCTACCATTCGTCCAAGTGCTGCTCCACCGGGGTCTCAACGTCAAGTGCAATCACCCAACACCACCACCACCACCACTTCCACCACCACTACTCTCTCTCCTACGACGCTGCGATCACCCTACAACCAGTCCACGACGCGGTCTAGTCCTCTTTTCATCCGCCAGCCTCCCGTATCTACCCTCAGACTACGGACCCTATCACCACACATCCAGCCCACGACGCGGTCTAGTCCTACTACTCCACCTCTTTTCACCCGCCAGCCTCCTGTATCTACCCTCAGAAGCGACGAACCACCCACCCGATCACGATCACCACCCAGTACACCTACCAACACCACGACGCTAACACTTAGAGTGGGATACGGTGAATCACGTTTACCACGGCAACGGTACCCGTTCGACTACGACCCCCGGTGGGATCCACGTCGACGTTCCGTCTGAACCTCAAATCACCAAATAAAAAAAACGGCTATAGATCCTCATGACCGAAACGGACAGTCGAATCACCCGTCTCTTTACCAAAGGAAGCCATCATCGTCGGTTGAGCATCATCTACATCGTCCAGCATCTCTTCAGTAAGAACAAACAGGAACATTAGTTTGAATGCTCAGTATGTGGTGTTATTCAAAAACCCCAGAGACGCATCACAAATTATGCACCTGGCAAAATAGATGTACCCTAAAAACACGGCCTTTGTGCGGGAAGCCTTTGAAGATGCCACCCAAGGGGCTCACGGGTATCTACTCATCGACTTGAAACAAGACACTCCCTCGGCACTTCGATTGCGCACCCACATTTTTCCCGGTGAGTTGCAGACGGTGTACACACCCAAATAAAAGAAGAAGACAATCCACTCTAGCAGTCACTTCCTCATCATGTCTGCACGCATACGCAAGCACGCGCCGGCCCTCCGCGTATTACGCAGCGCGCCACCGGAGGTGGGCCGGGCCCTGGTGCGCGGCGCGGACGCAGACTTGGTACGGTGTTTGTGTGAAGTGCCTCATAATGTGTTAAAAGGGAATGTTCCTCTCAGTCCTCTGCAGAAAGGGAAATTGCAACGGCACAAGGCGGGTCTCCGAACGCTGGTGAAGAAGACGGGCAGTGTCAAGAAAAAGAAACAGGTGTTACAGCGAGGTGGATTTCTCGGCGCACTCCTCGCACCCTTAGCCGCCACCGTACTGGGACCGTTAGTAGGATCCATCTTGGGACGCTAACGTCATGGAACATACGAAAAAAATGATGCTGGTGGAACCTCGACTGTTACAGAGTTTGCAATCACCCTATCGCGTCCCTGCCACGGTGCAACAACTCCAGTCTCTGGACGAAGAGATGAATAGTATACTCCAACGCCGACTACCCGATCACGAGAAAATTCAACTCTACCATCATACGCTGAACCGGTACAAGACGTTTATGGATCAATATAGGGGTAGTACACCCCTACTACCCGCAGCTCCCACACTCACACCACCACCACCCTCATCATCCTCTGCCTCACCTCAGCTGGAAGAGGAAGTGTTGGCCAGTGTCCCTAAAGCATTCAAAACCAAGGCTCGTTTATTGTTGGACCGGGTGAAACAGAATCCTAATATGGGTTGGACCGACCAGGGGCAGCTGCTGAATGGAAACCAAGCGGTGCCGGGGTCTCATATCACCGATCTGATCAACGATACGGTACGTTCTCGCAAACACTCTAATCCACCGGGTTGGGAAGCCTTTGCTCAGGGGTTGAAAGACACACACGCCCCTCGAGAATTGGTAGGAAATCGTGAACGCTGGAACTGGATGCAAGCACCCTCTCGACTTCCCCATACCTGGGAACGTGAATGGCAACCGCAGACGCCTCCCAAAACACCCTCACGGCGGGGCCGTTCTTTTCACACCTATGCGACCTCTATGCCGGCCACACCACCACTGGGACGATCACGACGCCAAGGTCAGCCGCCCAAGGCGTGGGAACCCTACTAGGGGAACCCTATTAAAGCCCGGTGCAGAAGCCAGAAAGTTCAGTCGTCATGTTTTACCTCACGTTGCCCAGTAACAGTTCACTCGATGTGTTTCCTGACAACACCTTGGCCAAGTACGTGACCCAATTACCACAACCGTTGCATTTACCTGGACGGTGGGAATGTGGACTGGTGGATATTCAATACCCTTACTCGTGGTACAACGTACGAGACCAAGAAGTATGGTACGAAGTGACCTACGAAGGCAAAGTACACCGACTCACTCTCCCCGAAGGCCAATACGATACGCCCAAGACGTTCATAGAGGGTCTGCTCTCCTTGTTGCAGTACAAGTCTCTACGCAAGGTGACGAATAATTCAAGACCCGTGAAAGCCTATCCCTTCAAGAATCACGTGATCTTCGATGTCAACGCACACAACGACAAGTCCTGTATCCTGCTCAGCCCCAACGTGGGTGTGAAACTCAGTCCTAGGCTACAGCAAATGTTAGGTCTGCCTTACAGCGTCTACACGGGTCCCACCACCGACAACGGTGACGTTGTGATGGATATGAAAGTAGGTATGTACGGACTCTACGTCTACTCGGACGCAGTGGACAGCCATATTGTGGGCGATGTGAACACACCTCTGTTACGGGTGATCCCCATTAGAAAGAAGTATGGCGATCAAATCACCCAGAGTTTCAACCATATACTCTACCTCCCCGTACGACATACCGATATCAACACGATCACGGTGGATATAAGAGATGACACGGGACACCTCATTCGAACGAGGGAAAGTGGTGCTGACACTTCATTTCCGACAAGCCCGTTCTCCTCACTTCGTATAATGTACGTGCCTTACCAGTGCCATACACCCAGCTATGCCGACTACTACAAGAAACAAACGGGAGGAAGCTTGCCCATCTTTAGCGGTGCACGCATGCAACGAGGTCACGGATTGGGGAATATACTGGGCAGCATTGTGAAAACGTTCTTGCCCTTGGTGACACGGGGTGTCAAAGCGGTGGGTAAACAAGCGGTACGCAGTGGATTGCACGTGGCCGGTGATGTCTTGGGAGGCACAGCACCCCGACAAGCCTTCAAACGACGGGCTAAAGAAGCAGGCAGCGTCTTGATCGCCAAAGCCCTTAAAAGACAACCACGGGCACAGCCAAGAGTCATTCGACGTCCGACACACCGACGACGCACACCCCGGAATAAGAACAAGAAGAAGAAGAAGAAGAAGAGTAGGAGAGACATCTTCGCATAATGGCATTCATTCACTCCGAGTCGTGTCCGTCTACCAACAGTGAATTGGATTTGTGGACTATTCCACCCACCCAGACCAGTGTGCCCGAAGGACGTTGGGTAGAACATCGACCCCTGGCTAGCCTGACGGGTACGGGACCCGTGGAATTTACCATTGAAAACAAAGATACGGCCTACCTGGATTTAACCCACACCTACTTGCACGTGAAAGCCAAAATAGTGGACAGAGCCGGGGACCCCATCGGGAACGATGCGGTAGTAGGCCCGGTGAATCTTTGGCTGCACTCCTTGTTCCAACAGGTGGATATCAGTCTGAACGATAAACTCATCAGTACGTCCACCAATACGTACCCGTACCGAGCCTACCTGGAGACGCTGTTGTCGTACGGCGAAGATGCCAAAAAATCACACTTGCAAGCCTCGCTGTACTGCAGGGATACACCCGGATACATGAATAGCGTCGCCGCTACCAATAATGGGTTCGGCCATCGCAGACAGTTTACAGCCACTAGCAAGTCCGTCGATATGATGGGACGACTGCACGCCGATCTGTTCCTGCAAGACCGCTACATGATGAACGGTGTATCCATCAAGATCAAGTTGATCCGTTCCCCACCCATGTTCGCCTTGATGGCCGATGGAGATGCTCCCAATTACAAGATCGGCATTGAAGATGCAGCCCTGTTTGTCCGTACGGTGGATTTGCAACAGGGCGTGTTGCTGAGTCACATGGAAGCCTTATCGAAAAAACCAGCCCTGTACCCCATCCGACGCGTACAGACCAAGGTGTTCTCTGTGCCAGCAGGTACGATGATGGCTAATCGTGAAAATTTATTTCTAGGGGATCTCCCTAAACGTCTTACCCTGGCGTGTGTGACCAACACCGCTTTCAATGGTGGGTGGGTGGAGAATCCGTTCAACTTTCAACATTTCAACCTCAACTTTGTGGCACTGCACGTGGCCGGCCATCAAATTCCAGCCCGTCCGTTACAACCGGATTTTGGTAACCAAAACTATGTGCGGAGTTACCTGAACCTGTTTACAGCCACAGGACAAAACAACCAGGACGAAGGAAATAACATCATTCGACGAGACTTTATGAAGGGGTATACGTTGTTCGCCTTCGACCTCACCCCCACCTTGGAACACGATCATCAACTGGCCTTGCTCAAGAAAGGAAACATACGGTTGGAACTGCGTTTCTCCGTCGCTCTAGCCCAGACCATTAACGGGATTTGCTACGCCGAGTTTGATAACGTCATCGGCGTGGATCAGCAAAGAAACGTCCTGTGTGACTACGCCAGCTAGAGTCATGGATACAGAGCAGCTGATGGGCATACTCCAGCGAGATCCTAAGGTACCCTTTCGAGGTGTGTTTCCACGCAATGTGTTTCCCACCCACTCCACCACCCCAGCAGCCTATATCCTGAATACAGACCCTGGGTCTCGACCCGGTGAACATTGGGTGGCTGTGTACGTGGACACCCTAGGCCAAGGCGAATACTTTGATTCCTACGGACTTGCACCCTTGCATCCCGATTTGGTGAAATTCATGGACGTATCTACTACAGTGTGGCGTTGGAATACTCAAAGATTACAAGGACCCTTGAGTAGTGTATGCGGACAGTACTGTGTGTTTTACCTCACTCACCGGAGTAGAGGACATTCTATGCAAACGATCGTACACATGTTTGATGATTATTGTCAAGCCGAAGACCGTGATGTACTCGTCTATGACTGGACTGCCTCTCGTTTTAATGTGCATGCTCCATTTCTCTGGTTAACTTAATTCAATGCACTGCGCGCAGTACTATTGTTTTTTTATTATGACGTTGTTGTTATGACGTTGTTGTTCTGACGTTCATTGATGTTCAATAAAAAAAGATTCATGAAAAACACAAAAATGATGGTTTTGACTTTTTCTTATTTAAGTGATCAAGAAGGGGTTACACTATGTACAATAGAATACAGGTGGTATGTACAATAGAATACAAGTGGTACAACAAAATCTGTCAGGAGTAGGATTCGAACCTACGTTCTACATTTCGCAGACCAGCACTTAGGACTGGCGCCTTAGACCACTCGGCCATCCTGATTTTACAGTTTTTAACTCGTGTATCAAAAGTCATATAGTGTTCGAAATTTTCACAAGTCCAAGTAAGTGATACTGATGCCATCGGGAAGGACTTTCCGTTTCGGGTAAAAGAAAGTAAAGGCGTCTCGTTGCTGGATGTACGTCCGCATCTGGTGGTCCACCCCCGAAATCCTCGGTTAGTTCCACTCGCACTGGCCTGGCTTTGCAGCACGTTCAGGAACAAGGCTTTGTCAATGTTGGGATCGCGCCGGTTCACCCCTTTGCAGCTAAACTTAATTTCGTCCCCCCCGTAACAGTAATACGTCTTGGAGGAGAGAGCAATCATAGCATCCCCACTCCACTCCAGCTTGAAGAGGCCCGGCGTACGCTTATCGTACTGGTAATAGTCACGTCGAGGTAGCCACTGGTCCCGTTCCACCTCATACTGTGCACGTAACTCAGGTTTCACCAGGGACTCCCAATCCGCATTAGAGACGGCCATGTAGGCCGAGTTCGTATCCATCTCCATGAGTTGCCAGTCTGATGGATTAAAATACACACCCATGAAATCATATAGAAACTGCAGCATCCTCAGCTTGGCCACTTGGTATGCCATACATCCAATCTGCAGGGGCAGGTTGTAACGGATAGTCTTTTTAGCTAAAGTGATTTCATAGGTGTCGTCATCGATGACCTCCACGGACCGAAACAGAGGAGAATTCACTTTTTTGCGGGCTTGTTGGGTGGTACAGATATTCACGTTCACGTGCTTATCCTGGTTCGTGACCGTTTTCCCATAATAACCATTGCCCGTCAATTTCCACGATTCACCGATGATGGCCTTACTCGGGTCTTGATCACCTTGATGACGGGCAGACGTCACGATGTCAGCATTCTCCGCAAAACAGGCGTTGGGTACGTACTGTATCACTTGGTATATTTTCGTAATTTCCACACCGTGGCTCATGTACCACTGCAGCAGCGGAGTGCCCAGCAAGATTTTCTCTGCCCACATACTGCCAATCAACATGCGTCGAGGTCGAGGCAAACACTCGTGTTGCTCAGCATAGGCCCCCATGGTGTCTCCAATATCATCCCGACCCACCAGCGTGTTCTTAAAGATGGGAGGGCACTGGGCGAAGAGGGGCTTGAGAGTGTCGGGAACATGCAGGTCACATTCGACAAAGCCGTAGAGGTCCCCAGAACGAATAGCGTCGAATATCTGTGGCAGACTCAGAAGTCGCCGACGACTGAGCGGGTACTCGCGCTCTTTTAGGAAACGCCGTAAATGGGGCAGGGCCTGGCACATGGTGTGAAATTCACACTCCCACATTTCAATCAGATGGTATCCTCTCTCTTTCACGTAATCGCCGTTCTCCTGCACTTCTTCCCGTAATTCTTCCGGTGTTTTTCCACGTCGTTCGTTGAAGCGTCCAGCGCTGAAATGGCATCCGTGGCCGTGCCAATAGCAACCGTAAAATTGGAATACGGTCGGTGTTCTACCCACCAGGGCAAACCCATAGACGGGGAGTCGACGATCTCCTATGCACTTCTCTGTGGCGTTGGTCTGATGGCGTATATAAATTCCCCGTCGATAGGCTTCCCAATCCAACCACTGGTCAGCCAGATGCTTGTAGGGAGTGCGTTGCGGTGTGAAATGCCGGCCTTCCGCCAACCAACGTGTATAATGTCCACTGGGCATAGGTTGGGCCAGAGACCACAGGTACAAGGCATTCGCATCGAATCCGATGATCTTAGCACAGGGTTTTCCACCGGGGAGAGTAGTGACGTCCTTCTCGTGATAACGGTGAAAAATAAGACTAGGTCCGCCGACAATGTTCTGCTTTAGACAATCATGCATGTACGCATCTTTTTGCTGTATCAACGAGAAGTACGTAGGACAGACCCGGTAAACTCAAGCACTCCTTGAAGATGTCGACGTGCATCTCACGACGAAACAGTTGAACCATTTTCTCGGCCAGTTATTATACCATATCAGGAAATCTCGCAAGGTCTGCATATGTTGATCGTTCCATACCTGCTGTAGTTCCCGGTACGTGTCTTCCGGACATTCCACTTGCTTCAAATCGTCAAAGAACGCATCCCGGGGTGGCAACTGTGCTTCCTCCAAACGGTCGAGCGTCGATATATACGTATAAGGGAACCTCCCTTTGGTTTGTGCACAGTCATACGCCTTCACCCACTGATCATAGCTATAATTAGGATCTAAGTAGTTCCGCACATCCAGGACATGGAGTGATGTGGTAGTGAGGGCCATATGATTATTGATCTTCTTGATGACGGACTTGATGGTATTAGCCTGGGCCAAGTAGGGGTAGAGAAATTCCTTCACCATATTCAAGTCATATCGCCCCGAGTTGAAACCGAGCACCGGTAACTGGCCTAGATATTGTAGGAAGCGCGCTTTCAATTTCTCCGCATACGGTTTCGATAAAGGCACATCCTGCGACTGCATGGGCTCCGGCTGCGACTCCGACTCCGACTCCGACTCGGACTCTGCATCGTCACTAAACGATACACCCGATATAGGAATCCGATCGTCCAGTTGGTCCAGTACGTCCTGGAACTTGGACACCAACAATTCCGTACTGGCCGCACTGACTTCCTCTAAATACTCCATCATGCGGTGATCAACTCATGGGAATCCCCGGTGGACACGAAACAGACCGGTGCAGCGTCATAGCCAGGTACGTTGCTGGAAATACTCACACTCAGGGGAATATGGCGCTGCGTCCACTGCGTTTTCGCTGAAAACATGTCCATGGGCTCCAACAGGGCCTCAAAATCGTAACACGCCCGGTAGGGAAAATAACGGTCCGCCTCCGGTATGATCAGACCCTCATCGGCCAGTGCCTCGAAAATAGTAGGCGTATTATGATACACACCACCAGGAAATTTTCGCTTCACACTGTTGTCACAACTCTTCTCGTGTCGATGTAAGTTGGTGGAACGGTGAAACACGCGATGGCATTGGGCACAACTGTAATTACAAGCGTCTAGTCCGTCATTCATAATCCAGCCGTCGTCCATTAGAGAATATCCGCGTCCATAATCCAAAGACCTATTCCATTTCCATATAACAGTATTAGCACCAAATTCAAAAAGACAAAGGTATACATAAACATAGGCTTGTTTCCTGCAAGAGAGAAGCGGTCAATCAATTTTCAATGATGCCGGCAAGACATCATGATGTTCCAAAATATCAAATCCGTATCGCTGATCAGTATTCTTAATCCATAATATTCGTTATAGAGTCATCTAAAAATGATGTACCTCAGCCACGCTTTGATTGTGACTGTTCATATGAGTACCATGAGGATCTTGACGTACATGGGCTCATACGGCCCCTAGCCCCGGGTTAAGCGGAATTAGACACATGTTACGAAACGTAGCGCCATAGATCTTGCACGCTACGTTCGTATTTTGTTATCAGCATGCGATATGTATCGCCAAATTTGAGAAACTTTGAGTGGAGGCGCTTGGTGGAATAGCCCTGTTTTATAAGTTTCTGCAACAATGTTTTGTGACGTTGATTAAAATCATCACATTTAACACAGGATCTAGCAAATGCTACTAAGCGAGATATGTATACGCCATATGCAGGTCCCACTGGAATATTACTATCCAGAAAGGGATAGTTTACGATGTCGAAATTGTAATCATCTCTTTTTGTCATAAAGTCGACGAGAGAGAATGCCCGCTTCATTTTTATAGAGATAGAGATCTAAATAAGATGTGCCTGTAGGGCTATCTGTAGTTTCCTTCAAATCCAGTGAAGGTGGATATATATCCTTCACTGCGTCATTTATATAGCGATTATCCACAGCGAGAAGATCGTCTATATAGCGTTTGGTGAATGAGAAGGAACGGGCTTTGAGTGGATCGGTTTTTGAAAGCACCAGCATATAGTCATATTCATAAGAGAACAGATACAGGTCAGCCAACAGGGGTGCACAATTAGTACCCATTGGAATACCTATATGCTGCTGATATATTGTGTTGCCAAATTTCACATAAATATTTTTAATGAGAAATTCAAGCAACTCCATAAACAAAGAAACATCCCATGAATGATATCTCTTGTATGTAGTAGAGCTAAAGAATGCTTTATGGCTTCCGACATTAATATATCTACGATCAGTTTTCTTGAACACAGATACTATTAATGAACTTAGACGGTCAATAAGGTCCTGATGAGGGATTGTAGTATAGAGAGTCGAGAAATCCCATGTGGATACATGTCTGTACGGTATGTGACCTTTAGCATCAAGTTCTTCCGTAAGACATTTTGAGTTTTTCAATATCCACATACATTCAACGCCAGAGTTCTTGAAAATAGTGGCGCAATACCTTTCCCAAAATGCTTTTACCTCCTGAAGGGCCCTCGTCAATAGGGTTGAAAGAAGCTTGGTGGTGCAGCTTCTAGAACCAGCTATGAATCTAGCTTTGTATGGTGATTTATGCATTTTGGGAGTCCAGTATATTTTTGGTATGTCGCTATGATTGGTTGGAAGACAAATACCTCTTTCCCTGAGAAACTTTTTGTGATTGTTAAATAAATCTTCCAGAGTAAATGCAGTTTGGGAGTAAGTAGATGTATTTGATGAAGATATGTCTACACTCAATTCTTTAACCAGCACCTGGTAATAGTAATATTTACATATGAATATTATATTATTCGGAGCTTTGTCTGCTGGGACTATGACGAATTTACTCTGGAGATTTGCTAGAACTTCTTGCGAATTGAGGTTTCTCAGTACTTGTTTTGCTTGGGGAAGAGTACTTCTGTCAATATGGCGGATTGTTTCAACGACCTTGCTCTTGGTGAGGTCCAGCCAATCAGCGAGTACTGTAGGTTCAACTTTTTCTCGCTTAGACCAATCAATAACATACTGTTCTAATGCAGTCAGGACTATCTTCTGGTCCGCCTTCAGATTTATTCTTCTTGGCTCTCTATATTTAGGTCCTTTCATCAGGAGTAATTTCAGATCCTTATCACTCACCACATCAAGGTCACCAGTCACAATATGTTTGCATGGTGTATAGATAAAGTTCGACAATTCACAATCACAACTATAGCCTCCTGACGTGTATAAGTTCCAGTCAAACTCCTTGACAGCATTGGAGTAATTGAATATTTTGGTGGCTATAGATTTAGTATACTTATATGAAATGCAAGGAGGTTCTGTGAACTTGAAATAGTTTGGTACAGCGTTGCGTACCTCTGGATCATTCAGGATTCGAGGTAAATTAATGATGTCCAGTCCTTTATCTAAGTAGTTGAGTTTCAAGAAAAGCCGATCTTGAGATGTTTCGATTATGTTCACTGGACGATACAACCGAAAATACGCTATATCTTGACATACTTTACTGATTTTGGATGGTATTATATTTCCTGAAGACGCAGATTGCTGTATATCTCTGGCTATTTGATTTAAAGCTCTCAGAGGTAACGCATACAGAACTGTACGTAAGCTATGTATACTATTGGGTGCGTTAGTTAAACCCACTAAGTAATTTAAAGTGATATGATCGTGAATCATCGAACTATTAAACTTTCGCCAACCATGGCTGCGTTGTCTCCGTTGATGGGGTTTAAATAGTTGGGTAATGTTGGATATATTTGAACGGCGGTTTGTAGCATTGCCGAACCCACTGACATTATCATTTAAACCAAACGGAAACACCGACCCAAGTTCTAGCATCCAGAATAATTCCCGCTCTCGGATTTTTCTCTCAAATCCAAAGGGGGAATCCTTAGTAGATGGATAGACGACGTCTATGATCTGAATACTAAAGTTATCCCAGCCATGGTCGGGTCCAGAAAAATGCCTACCTATAAGCAATTGCTTTTTCCTAACGGATTTTCTGTGACCGTTTACCCTAAGATGGAGTCTTTGGGTGGTCTTGCCAACATACTGTTGACCACACTTCTTACAGGAAACTAAGTAAATACAGTTTGTAGTAGAACAACTAAGATCAACATACGAGTTAACAGAATATGAGTTACCAGTTAACGCGGAACTAAATGAAGCTGAAGTATTAAAGAGTGGACACGTGAGACATCCACGGTGTCCACACTTAGAAATTTTGAAATTATTACATGTAGAATTCGGTGCTAAACAATCATCAAGCGCAATATTGCAAGGTTTGATGTCGTGGCCTTGCTTTGCTGTCAGAAATATATCTGTCATTTGGATTGAAAAAGGTCTTAGTGCATTTCGAACTATTAGAGACTCGGCCGAGAAACCTGCACTAAGGTTCCTCGGGTCTGTCTTCATATTTTTTCTTTCAGTTGTGCTCATTATGTTTGTTGGGTAAGACTGGGCGTACTGGCTCATATTGTAGATCAGCGAAAAATGACTCACGCCATTGTAGTCGAAGACATTGACTTTCATGGTAGAAGCATACCGTTCTGTTGAGCGATGAACCAATTGAGCCACAAATGTATCCTCCTCGCATCGTAATCGGTATACAAAGATATTGATGTTGAACAGAGTTTCCACGACCTCCAAATTCTTGAACGGGACTCCACGGAAGTGCCGCTCATCCAAGTCTTGCGCCTGTAAATACTGTTCCCAATAGTCATTGGCCACTCTGTCACAAGCTAAGGGATTACACTCGTCCAGATGCACGGCCAAACACCGAAACAGACATTTCCGGTCTTTGTAGGGCCCATGTGCTCCTCCCGTTAATACATACAGTCCGGGTCGATGAAGCAACCAAGGGGGTAGTAGTACAGGAGCACCGATAGGATGATCTCTCATTTTCGTGACGAAGAATGTGACGTTGGTCACCATTTCCACAAGCCATTTGGTATTGGGGCGTTGCAACCGGGCCCATTCCAATGGGTCCAACGTAGTGAGTTGAGTGGCTCCAGAGAAATCGCATCCGTCACCGTGAACGGCTGGTCAAACGCATAGGTATTATTGCTGGGGTAATAATACCGCACCTGGTCCGTCTCCTTGTGCCGTAAAATGTACCCGAATGTCATATTCAACTTGAACGCTGTCTCCTGGTCTGTGAAAATGTTCTCGGCATAAGTAGACAGATACGTGAGGTCCTGCAGTCGATAGTTATACAAGTCCAATAGACGACGGTGACGGTGAAAACAATGGCGTATGGTAGCCCAGTGACGTCGATAAATGTCACTCACACGCTCGTCTTCAGGCAAGACTTCAACCGGAGGTGCTGCTGGGCCCAATGGAAAATCTTCTCCACGTCTCATGCTTCTCTCCTCCTCCTCTCGTCAGAACAAGCTGGTAGGCAGGCAACCAGGCAGGCAGGCAGGCAGGCAGGCTGGTCAGGCAGGCAGGCAGGTACACTTCAGATCAGCTGAAAGGTTAATGTTAGCGCACCAATGGCGCTCAAACGAAGTGCGCCAACACAAAGGTATAGCGCGCCAATGCCCATGATTATCGGCTGGCCATTGTTCTAACTCTGTTGAATGTATTCCGTCGACATGACTGAACACAGGCCGCGCGCTATCAGCATGGTCAGACAATGGCTGGAAGCGAGCTGCTTTGTTAGCGAGCGATCGTTCACGCGACAGAGCTCAATAAAATCAGTTGGGAGTCCACGTGGCATTAATCGGCACGAATTTGTAAAAGGAAATAGATTTAAGATTTATTTTAATCATAAACACTGCTTGCAAAATGGATTGTAATTTGTGCTTCGTCGGACACCTGCTTTCAAAGTTGACCCAGATTTGCGCGTCTCACTGAATAGCTTTTCTGGTATTAAAGAATAGGTATTTGTTTATTGGAAGTTTCATCTTACGGCCGCTTCTCATACAGATGCGCAAGTTCAAGTCATTCGTTTTTATATATTCAAAATTCTTGCAAATTGTTTAATTATTATTTAGCTGAAGTCCCTCCCTCCATCCCCGACAACAAAACCAACATTTCAAATGTGTTAATGTATACTTCCTGTCGAACAGTATAACGGATGTTATATTGTCAGCAAGAAAACAACACTGTAAAGATTAATAATCTCGTTAAGTTTGGCGTAAACAAGTGGAGAATATAAACATAACAGTGCATTCTCTCTCTGACGGGGTAAAGCGATATCCCGCTTTCGTCCAACAAAATGCGCGTCTGTGTCTCATTTGAAAAGAAATGAAATGGCATTAACTTATTGTTTATGTAGAAATCTCTGTTATTGTTTCTTTTTTGTTATTTAGCTGGAACGATGGATGTGTGGGCCATAAATGTTAATTCTTATTTTCTCATCGGAAGTTTCGTGTGCAACCTTTAACAGTCGGGCGGTAACGAATAAAGAGCATATACAATTGGAGTATTTGTCATTCTCTGTAAGGGGCTAATTGATCTTTTGAGTTTCTGTGTATATTTTGGTTAGGCGGTTGTAACAAGACAAGCCAAAGAGACAACTAGTCTGACCGAGCACTGCATGTTGCCCCGATTATGACCTCGACTCGCCCGCGTGTCTGAATTTATACGAAGCTGTATTCATTTGAAATGTTACGTTCAACCGTTTTACTGACCGTTCTGAAAGAGGAGGCGGCCTTCGCAATTTGCACACACCAACGTTTTATGAATTCTGATAATATATTTATCTTTGGGGAAACTTTTGGTAATGAAGATTATTCGTAGTCTCAACCGAATGTTCACAAGACGGCCGACTTTCCTTGGAGCGCAAACAAAAAATAATAGATAATCATTTACAGCATTCTTATTGAAGTCAAATATTCTATATATTTTATTAATTACTTAACCAGTAATTTAAACTGTAGAATAGATGGTGCATCCCCGACATCAAAACCAACATTTCAAATGTGTTAATGTATACTTCCTGTCGAACAGTATAACGGATGTTATATTTGTCAGCAAGAAAACAACACTGTAAAGATTAATAATCTCGTTAAGTTTGGCGTAAACAAGTGGAGAATATAAACATAACAGTGCATTCTCTCTCTGACGGGGTAAAGCGATATCCCGCTTTCGTCCAACAAAATGCGCGTCTGTGTCTCATTTGAAAAGAAATGAAATGGCATTAACTTATTGTTTATGTAGAAATCTCTGTTATTGTTTCTTTTTTGTTATTTAGCTGGAACGATGGATGTGTGGGCCATAAATGTTAATTCTTATTTTCTCATCGGAAGTTTCGTGTGCAACCTTTAACAGTCGGGCGGTAACGAATAAAGAGCATATACAATTGGAGTATTTGTCATTCTCTGTAAGGGGCTAATTGATCTTTTGAGTTTCTGTGTATATTTTGGTTAGGCGGTTGTAACAAGACAAGCCAAAGAGACAACTAGTCTGACCGAGCACTGCATGTTGCCCCGATTATGACCTCGACTCGCCCGTGTGTCTGAATTTATACGAAGCTGTATTCATTTGAAATGTTACGTTCAACCGTTTTACTGACCGTTCTGAAAGAGGAGGCGGCCTTCGCAATTTGCACACACCAACGTTTTATGAATTCTGATAATATATTTATCTTTGGGGAAACTTTTGGTAATGAAGATTATTCGTAGTCTCAACCGAATGTTCACAAGACGGCCGAGTTTCCTTGGAGCGCAAACAAAAAATAATAGATAATCATTTACAGCATTCTTATTGAAGTCAAATATTCTATATATTTTTTTAATTACTTAGCCAGTAATTTAAACTGTAGAATAGATGGTGCATCCCCGACATCAAAACCAACATTTCAAATGTGTGAATGTATACTTCCTGTCGAACAGTATAACGGATGTTATATTGTCAGCAAGAAAACAACACTGTAAAGATTAATAATCTCGTTAAGTTTGGCGTAAACAAGTGGAGAATATAAACATAACAGTGCATTCTCTCTCGGACGGGGTAAAGCGATATCCCGCCTTCGTCCAACAAAATGCGCGTCTGTGTCTCATTTGAAAAGAAATGAAATGGCAGAGTGGAAGACGGCCGAGTTTCCTTGGAACGCAAACAAAAAATAATAGATAATCATTTACAGCATTCTTATTGAAGTCAAATATTCTATATATTTGTTTAATTACTTAGCCAGTAATTTAAACTGTAGAATAGATTGCGTTCTTGCCGTACACCGCTAGAGGGGAACTCTTTGAAAACAATTCAGTGTTAAGCGGTGACGGGGAGCCTTTGTTTACCGCCGACATGCTCACAATGGTTCAGTGGTTTGACCGGACTATATTCTACCGGCACGTGGCGGCAACGGTCACATCATGGGGGGTGTAATAAGTCTTGGTGATTAGGCCAGCACGTTGGCGCGCTAACGGTGCGTAAACACTGTTCACTAATTGGAAGTTTAAGCTGATCTGAAGTGTAGGTCAGAGAGCTCCGTAGGGTAGTGCAATGAATACACCAAACCACTAAAATCGCCTCCTTTTATACGTTTTTCTACAACAATTTTCCAACATGGCGGCTACAACATGGCGGCTACAACATGGCGCCTGCAACATGGCGGCTACAACATGGCGCCTACAACATGGCGACTACAACATAACATGGTGGCTACAACATGGCGCCTACAACATGGCGGCTACAACATGGCGGCATGCCAGGGAAAAACCCCAGTACATCACAAACAAGTCTGGACATGTCCAAAGGTCACGCCTCAGTCACCCCAACCGGAAGTGACGTCAAATGCAAATTTCTGAGGTCAAAGGTCAATGTGAGGCGATTTACTCTTACACTACTACTGACTTTACCCCTAAAATAGGGGAAAACACCTATCAACCCTAGCCAAAGGGGCTAATATCGGTCACCGGGCTTATTAGGACCTGCCTATCCAGACAATGGGGTGGGTGCATGTAAAATTAGGATTTTTTCCCGAAACTATAAAAAGCGGAATACGGACTTTACCCCTAAAATAGGGGAAAACCCCTATCAACCCTAGCCAAAAGGGCTAATATCGGTCCCCGGGCTTATTGGGACCTGCCTATCAAGTCAATGGGGTGGGTGCATGTAAAATTAGGATTTTTCCCCGAAACTATAAAAAGCGGAATACGGACTTTACCCCTAAAATAGGGGAAAACACCTATCAACTCTAGCCAAAAGGGCTAATATCGGTCCCCGGGCTTATTGGGGCCTGCCTATCCAGTCAATGGGGTGGGTGCATGTAAAATTAGGATTGTTTTCCGAAAATATAAAAAGCGGAACTCGGACTTTACCCCTACAATAGGGGTCTGTATTATACAATATAAGGGAAAATGCCTGTATTTGGGTGGTCAAATTTTTTTGTGGGCTTTACTATGGCTTGTGGGGTCTCGTTTTTCTCGTTTCGCCAAGAAAATGACAATGGGAAGGGTCCCGGAGCGAATCGGTGAAATTTTTGGGAAAAGTACCGGGTAGGCCTGTATATAGGCCTATAGGCTGGCTATATGGGGGTATAGGTTCAACCTTGGAAGTTCACACACGTTCATTGTGATATGGGCTGTCTGGATTTGTTTTTCACGTCTCGTCATTTAGAACACGATGGGAAGGGTCCCGGAGCGAAACAGTGAAATTTTTGGAAAAGTTCACCGAGGCCTGGGTAGGCCCATAGCCCTATACTGCATGGCTATGGGGGTATAGACCCATACGGGGTGGACGTTTTGGGGTCTAGGTGAGCCCCTAATGATCCTATGATGTCGTATGAGGTCTTAGTTTGAAGCTCTCGTGGAGGAGCATCCGACTGGACTAATGGATCGTCCGTTTTCAATAGTCTGCGCATGCGCAGTCTGGCCGTAGTATAGAAAGCGGGCATTTTGGGGGGTATGTGGGTGTGTGTTTGGGGTAGAGATGGACCGCTATGGGTCCGAATGGGTCGTGGAAGGTGTCAAAGTGAAGCTTGTGTGGGTTAGAATCAGAATGGTGTGTTTTTAAGTGCAAGTCGCGTCAATCTGCGCATGCGCAGTTGGTTGTAGTAAGTAAAGTGGCCATTTTGGGGCAGTACAGGAAGGTATTTGGGGTCGAGAGGGACCATCCTTGGTCCGAATGCGTCCTGGAAGGTGTCATCTTGTAGCTCTCGGGGTGTAGACCCCGATTTGAGGGCTGCCCACGTCACCTGTGACGTCATCGGTGACGTCATCAGTACGAGTAGTAGCGAAAGTGGGCATTTTAGGGCACTGAAGGATGATATTTAGGGTAGAGAAGGACCATCCTTGGTCCAAATGCGTCGTGGGAGGTGTCATCTTGTAGCTCTCGGGGTGTAGATCCCGATTTGAGGGCTGCCCACGTCACCTGTGACGTCATCGGTGACGTCAGCAGTACGAGTAGTAGCGAAAGTGGGCATTTTGGGGCAGTGAAGGAATGTATTTGGAGTGGAGAGGGACCATCTTTGGTCCGAATGTGTCTAGGGAAGTGTCATGTTGTAGCTCTCGGGGTGTACATCCCGATTTGAGGAATGTCCGCGTCACCTGTGACGTCATCGGTGACGTCATCAGTACGAGTAGTAGCGAAAGTGGGCATTTTAGGTCAGTACAGGAAGGTATTTGGGGTAGAGAGGGACCATCTTTGGTCCGAATGTGTCTAGGGAAGTGTCATGTTGTAGCTCTCGGCGTGTACATCCCGATTTGAGGGATGTCCACGTCATCTGCGACGTCATCGGTGACGTCATCAGTACGAGTAGTAGCGAAAGCGGGTATTTTGGGGCAGTGAAGGAAGGTATTTGGTGCAGAGATGGACCATCCTTGGTCCGAATGCGTCGTGTGAGGTGTCATCTTGTAGCAACGCCCGCCAACACCAAGCTCAATTATTCAACGCCCTGGTAAATAGCTCAGAAGCTCTGATTTTCTAGATATTCCATGGAATTGTCACTCATTCTTCGAAATGCAGTGACGTCCGTCGTTACGCCTTAACAGACCGGAGAGAGTACAACAACAACAACAAGGATGAGCCATGAGAGAACAACAACAACAAGAAGTTTTTTCATATAGTTTATTCTCCCCAATGTTACATCATACCCACGCTGGGGGAGCCGGGTTGGGTATATTTACAATTCAAGAAGACTCTTGTCCAATCAGAGGACACCATTTGCATTTGTCATATTCGTTCCTGTCCGCTAGATGTATTCTTGTCCAATCAGAAGTCTCCATTTCAGAAAGTTCCATCTTCGGCCATGTTCGCTCTGAACCGTTGATTCTAATCATCGTCGGGCAGGCCAGGATACCGTTGAGGCAACATATCCTCAGATAGTTGTTTGTGCATTCTGAGTATCTATCAGTGCATGGGTGACGCATTCAGCCGATGGGGTGGTCGGTCAGCTTGGTAACGAAAAAGGTAACATTGGTCACCTTCTCCACTGTCCACTTGGTGTTGGGGCGTTGTCGTTGGGTCCATTCCAAGGGATCCACGGTGTCCAGTTTCTCCAGCATCGTCTCTAGTGACACCCGGTTAATGATGGTAAACGGTTGGTCAAATACCTGGATGTTACTGCTCGGGTAAAAGTATCGGACTTGGACTGTCTCCTTATGCTGCAGCACATAACCAAACGCCAGATTCAATCTGAAGGCCGTAGTTTGGTGGTTGAAGATGGCTTCCACGTAGCTACGTAGACGGGCGAGGTCGGTCAGTCGGAAATTGTAGATATCTTGAATAGGGCGATGACGGTTGAAGCATTGCCGTATCATGGACCAATGGCGCCGACAGATGTCACTCACTGGATGGACGTCCTGTAACAGATCGCTAGGAATATTTATGGGCTCGTCCAAAAAATGTTCGATGTTGTCAGGCGTATGACTCGAAACCGTAACGGTGGGGTCCGGCTGGATATCCAGGCTCTTCTGAACTGTGGGTATAGGCGGGCTCTCCGTCATCGCATCACCAGTGGCGTTCGTCTCCCCGGGCTCATCTTCACTGGGTCTGACCTTCCGCGGCTCCTCTTCAGTGGAAAGTTGTCGCCCAAACTGTAGAGACGGGGCATGAATCAAACGCTGATGGCGTCTTAACTGACTGCGTCGTTTGAAGAGTTGACCACAATCCTTACAGTGTTCCGTCGCGCCCTCGTGGAATGAGCGTTCGTGGCGCAGTAAAGGATCCTTCCGATTAAATGACCGTGCGCAGGTTATACAAGTATACCGTGCATCGTTGTGGGTGGAGGCCTTGTGGCGGTGCAAGTCGTGCAGACGAGTAAACTGCTTCTGGCAAGTTGTGCAAGTGAACATCTTGGTGGTTGATAGAGTGTCTGATGAAACGGCCCGGCCGCTTCCCTTTTATAGCACGCTAGCTGGTGATCTGTTTTTAGCACACTCAGTTCAACTATCCCCAAGTCGAGGGCCGAGCCGTGACATCTTCGGTAACCTCCGTGTCTCTTCGGGCACCTCCGTGACATCTTCGATCACCTCCGTGTCTCTTCGGTCACCTCCGTAACTACCCGGCTCTTTCCGTGTAAACCCGGGTGGATCTCCGTGTCTCTTCGGTGACCTCCGTGACATCTTCGGTCACCTCCGTGTCTCTTCGGTCACCTCCGTACCGTCAACGATCAGCATGTAGACATATAGAGTATGTACGGCATGTTATGGTATTCATCAGTGCATGAGTGACGCATTCAGCCGATGGGGATGGTCGGTCAGCTTGGTAACGAAAAACGTGGCATTGGTCACCCTCTCTACGGCCCAATGTGTGTTGGGGCGTTGTTGTTGGGCCCATTCCAAGGGATTCACGGTGTCCAGTTTCTCCAGCATCGCCTCTAGCGACGCCTGGTTAATGATGGTAAACGGTTGGTCAAATACCCGGATATTACTGCTCGGGTAAAAATATCGGGCTTGGTCTGTGTCCTTATGCTGCAGCATATAACCAAGCGCCAGATTCAACTTGAAGGCCGTAGTTTGATCGTTGAAGATGGCTTCCACGTAGCTGCGTAGACGGGTGAGGTCGGTCAGTCGGAAATTGTAGATATCTTGAATAGGGCGATGACGGTAGAAACAGTGCCGGATCATGGGCCGATAGATGTCACTCACTGGATGGTCTTCGTGTAACAGATCGCTAGGAACATTTATGGGTTCGTCCACGAAGTGTACTTTGCCCTCCACGTTGTACAAAATCTGGCCCAAGGTCTTGTCGTCGGAATTTGACTGTTGAATTAGGGCGACATCATCATCGGCCCTCGTGCGATGGGTGGGAGTTCCCCCTGTCTCGATATTGATGCCTACGGGTTCTTCTACCTGCAAACGTGGCTGCGGAACAGGGTGTCGTGTGCGTTGGTGTCGCAGCAACTGACTGGTCAGTTTGAAAAGCCGACCACATTCTTCGCATGGACGCTTGGGTACTTCATGGCGTGCACGTGTGTGGCGCTGTAAATGATCCGGGCGCTGAAACGACAGTGTACATATCGTACATCTATACCGGGCGGTTCCTTCGTGCTTGGTAGCCTCATGGCGGCGCAAGTCGTGCAGACGAGTGAATGATTTCGAGCACGTAGTACAAGTGAACATCTTGATGGTTGACAGAGTGTTTGATGAAACGGCCAGGCCGCTTCCCTTTTATAGCACGCTAGCTGGTATCATGTTCGGGCACCCCCGTGTCTCTTCGGTGATCTTCGTGACATCTTCGTTGACCTCCGTGTCTTTTCGGGCATCTCCGTGACATCTATGGTGACCTCCGTGACATCTTCGGCCACCTCCGTGTCTCTTCGGCCACCTCCGTGTCTTCTCGGGAAGTGACCGAAGAGACTCGGAAGTGAACGACATTGTGGGGAAAACCCCAGACAGGTCAGTACATGTGCTATCAAGTTCACACTCCGTCACCGAAAAGACACGGACTGAAGATGGCGGACCTCGCCCGGTGGTGGTGGTGGTAGTGGGAGCTCCCGTGTGGCAGAGCTCTTGGATCGGAGCTCTTGGAGCTCAAAGCGTGTGGAGCTCAGAGCTCGGAAGGGACATTTGCATATGACCTCTGTGAGGTCACTTCCGCTTCCGTTCACGTGACCGGAACTGACCTTTGACCCCTGCGCGCAATTTTTATCCGGTATTGTTAGCGCGCACATGGCTCAAAGGTCAGCTCCGGTCACGTGAACGGAAGCGGAAGTGACCTCACAGAAGTCATATGCAAATGTCCCTTCCGAGCTCTGAGCTCCACACGCTTTGAGCTCCAAGAGCTCCGATCCAAGAGCTCTGCCACACGGGAGCTCCCACCACCACCACCACCACCACCACCGGGCGAGGTCCGCCATCTTCAGTCCGTGTCTTTTCGGTGACGGAGTGTGAACATGATAGCACATGTACTGACCTGTCTGTGGGGTTTTTCCCACAATGTCGTTCACTTCCGAGTCTCTTCGGTCTCTTCCCGAAAAGACACGGAGGTGGCCGAAGAGACACGGAGGTGCCCGAAGGTGTCACGGAGGTCACCGAAGATGTCACGGAGGTGCCCGAAGAGACACGGAGGTCACCGAAGATGTCACGGAGATCACCGAAGAGAAACGGAGGTGCCCGAACATGATACCAGCTAGCGTGCTATAAAAGGGAAGCGGCCTTGCCGTTTCATCAGACACTCTGTCAACCACCAAGATGTTCACTTGTACTACGTGCTCGAAATCATTCACTCGTCTGCACGACTTGCGCCGCCATGAGGCTACCAAGCACGAAGGAACCGCCCGGTATAGATGTACGATATGTACACTGTCGTTTCAGCGCCCGGATCATTTACAGCGCCACACACGTGCACGCCATGAAGTACACAAGCGTCCATGCGAAGAATGTGGTCGGTTTTTCAAACTGACCAGTCAGTTGCTGCGACACCAACGCACACGACACCCTGTTCCGCAGCCACGTTTGCAGGTAGAAGAGCCCGTAGGCATCAATATCGAAACAGGGGGAACTCCCACCCATCGCACGAGGGCCGATGATGATGTCGCCCTAATTCAACAGTCAAATTCCGACGACAAGACCTTGGGCCAGATTTTGTACGACGTGGAGGGCAAAGTACACTTCGTGGAGGAACCCATAAATGTTCCCAGCGATCTGTTACACGAAGACCATCCAGTGAGTGACATCTATCGGCGCCATTGGCCCATGATCCGGCACTGTTTCTGCCGTCATCGCCCTATTCAAGATATCTACAATTTCCGACTGACCGACCTCGCCCGTCTACGCAGCTACGTGGAAGCCATCTTCAACGATCAAACTACGGCCTTCAAGTTGAATCTGGCGTTTGGTTATGTGCTGCAGCATAAGGACACAGACCAAGCCCGATATTTTTACCCGAGCAGTAACATCCGGGTATTTGACCAACCGTTTACCATCATTAACCGGGTTCCCTTGGAATGGGCCCAACAATAACACCCCAACACACAATGGGTCGTAGAGAGGGTGACCAATGCCACGGTTTTCGTTACCAAGCTGACCGACCACCCCCATCGGCTGAATGCGTCACTCATGCACTGATGAATACCATAACATGCCGTACATAATCTATATGTCTACATGTTGATCGTTGACGTTACGGAGGTGACCGAAGAGACACGGAGATGACCGAAGATGTCACGGAGGTCACCGAAGAGACACGGAGATCCATCCCGGTTTACACGGGAACAGCCGGGTAGTTACGGGGGTGACCGAAGAGACACGGAGGTGACCGAAGATGTCACGGTGGTCACCGAAGAGACACGGAGATTCATCCGGATTTACACGGGAACAGCCGGGTAGTTACGGAGGTGCCCGAAGAGACACGGAGGTTACCGAAGATGTCACGGCTCGGCCCTCGACTTGAGGATAGTTGAACTGAGTGTGCTAAAAATAGATCACCAGCTAGCGTGCTATAAAAGGGAAGCGGCCTGGCCGTTTCATCAGACACCCTGTCAACCACGAAGATGTTCACTTACACAACTTGCCAGAAGCTGTTTACTCGTCTAGATAATTTACGACGCCACGAGGCCTCCACCCACAGCGATGCTCGGTATACTTGTACAACCTGCGCACGGTCATTCAATCGGAAGGATCATTTACTGCGCCACGAACGCTCATTCCACGAGGGCGCGACGGAACAATGTAACGGTTGTGGTCAACTCTTCAAACGACCCAGTCAGTTAAGACAGCACCAACGTTTGATTCGTAGTCCATCACCACGGTATGAGCGACAACTTTCCACTAAAGAGGCACCCATGAGGGTCAGACCTAGTGAAGATGAGCCCGGGGAGACGAGCGCCACTGGTGATGCGATCACGGAGAGCCCGCCTATACCCACAGTCCAGGAGGGCCTGGATATCCAGCCGGACCCCAGCTTTACGGTTTCGAGTCATACGCCTGACGACATCGAACATTTTCTGGAAGATGCAGTCGATGTTGCCAGCGATCTGCTACAGGACGCCCATCCAGTGAGTGACATCTATCGGCGCCATTGGTCCATGATACGGCACGGTTTCCACCGTCATCGCCCTATCCAAGATATCTACAATTTCCGACTGACCGACCTCGCCCGTCTACGTAGCTACGTGGAAGCCATCTTCAACGACCAAACTACGGCCTTCAGATTGAATCTGGCGTTTGGTTATGTGCTGCAGCATAAGGAGACAGTCCAAGTCCGATACTTTTACCCGAGCGGGAACATCCAGGTATTTGACCAACCGTTTACCATCATTAACCGAGTGTCGCTAGAGACGATGCTGGAGAAACTGGACACCGTGGATCCCTTGGAATGGGCCCAACAACAAGTGGACAGTGGAGAGTGTGACCAATGTTACGTTCTTCGTGACCAAACTACGGAATATTCCCATCGGGTGAATGTATTCACCCATGCACTGATAGATACTCAGAATGCACAAACAACTATCTGAGGATATGTTGCCTCAACGGTATCCTGGGCTGCCCGACGATGATTAGAATAAACGGTTCAAAGCTAACATGGCCGAAGATGGAACTTTCTGAAATGGAGACTTCTGATTGGACAAGAATACATCTAACGGACAGGAACAAATATGACAGATGCAAATGGTGGCCTCTGACTGGACAAGAGTCTTCTTGAATTGTAAATATACCCAACGCGGCTCCCCCAGCGTGGGTATGATGTAACATTGGGGAGAATAAACTATATGAAAAAACTTCTTCTTGTTGTTGTTCTCTCATGTCTCATCTTTGTTGTTGTTGTTGTACTGTCTCCTGTCTCTTAAGGCGTAACGACGGACGTCACTGCATTTCGAAGAATGAGTGACAATTCCATGGAAAATCAGAGCTTCTGAGCTATTTCACCAGGGCGTTGAATCATTGAGCTTGGTGTTGGCGGGCATTGCTACAAGATGACACCTCACACGACGCATTCGCACCAAGGATGGTCCATCTCTACACCAAATACCTTCCTTCACTGCCCCAAAATACCCGCTTTCGCTACTACTCGTACTGATGACGTCACCGATGACGTCACAGATGCTGCGGACATGCCTCAAATCGGGGTGTACACCCCGAGAGCTACAACATGGCACCTCCCACGACGCATTCGGACCAAGGATGGTCCCGCTCTACCCCAAATATTATCCTTCAGTGCCCTAAAATGTCCACTTTCGCTACTACTCGTACTGATGACGTCACCGATGACGTCACAGGTGACGTGGGCAGCCCCCAAATCGGGGTCTACACCCCGAGAGCTACAAAATGCCACCTCCCAGGACGCATTCCCCCCATATAGCCAGTATGGGACTATATGGGCTGTATGCTACTTTTCCAAAAAATTCACCGTTTCGCTCCGGGACCCTTCCCATCGTGTTCTAAATGACGAGACGTGAAAAACGAGACCAAACAACCCATATCACAATGAACGTGTGTGAATTTTCCAGGTTGGACCTATACCCCCCATAGCCAGCCTATAGGCCTATATACAGACCTCAGTGACTTTTTCCAAAATTTTCACCGCTTCGCTCCGGGACCCCTCCCATTGTGTTTTTCTCGGCGAGACGAGAAAAACGAGACCCCACAACCCATAGTAACACCCACAAAAAAATTGACCACCCCTCCCCCCCATATAGCCAATATGAGCCTATATACAGACCTCGGTGACTTTTCCCAAAAATTTCACCGATTCGCTCCGGGACCCTTCCCATTGTCATTTTCTTGGCGAGACGAGAAAAACGAGATCCCACAAGCCATAGTAAAGCCCACGAAAAAAATTGACCATCCCCATACCCCATACAGGCATTTTCCCTTATATTGTATAATACAGACCCCTATTGTAGGGGTAAAGTCCGTGTTCCGCTTTTTATAGTTTCGGGAAAAAATCCTAATTTTACATGCACCCACCCCATTGACTTGATAGGCAGGCCCCGATAAGCCCGGGGACCGATATTAGCCCTTTTGGCTAGGGTTGATAGGGGTTTTCCCCTATTTTAGGGGTAAAGTCCGCGTTCCGCTTTTTATAGTTTCGAGAAAAAACATAATTTTACATGCACCCACCCCATTGACTTGATAGGCAGGCCCCGATAAGCCTGGGGACCGATATTAGCCCTTTTGGCTAGGGTTGATAGGGGTTTTCCCCTATTTTAGGGGTAAAGTCCATGTTCCGCTTTTTATAGTTTCGGGAAAAAATCATAATTTTACATGCACCCACCCCATTGACTGGATAGGCAGGCCCCGATAAGCCCGGGGATCGATATTAGCCCTTTTGGCTAGAGTTGATAGGTGTTTTCCCCTATTTTAGGGGTAAAGTCCGTATTCCGCTTTTTATAGTTTCGGGAAAAAATCCTAATTTTACATGCACCCACCCCATTGACTTGATAGGCAGGTCCCGATAAGCCCGGGGACCGATATTAGCCCTTTTGGCTAGGGTTGATAGGTGTTTTCCCCTATTTTAGGGGTAAAGTCCGTATTCCGCTTTTTATATTTTCGGGAAAAAATCCTAATTTTACAAGCACCCATCCATTTGACTTGATAGGCAGGCCCCGATAAGCCCGGAGACCGATATTAGCCCTTTTGACTAGGTTGATAAGTGTTTTCCCCTATTTTAGGGGTAAAGTCCGTGTTCCGCTTTTTATAGTTTCGGGAAAAAATCCTAATTTTACATGCACCCACCCATGACTGGATGCCCCTTCACGAATGCTTCACTTTGATACCTCACTCGACACAATCGGACCATGCAGCGTATTTGAAGTCTGGGAACTACTTTTTCTCCGCGGAAGCTTTTTCCCGCGACCGCATTACCACCAGACCGCATCACCGCGGAAGAATACATGCCCAGGGGCCCTTTGCCGCAACTATAGTGACCCGGAGTTACCTCCCCCTAGATTGGAACTCTTCTGTGCTGGAGGTAGTTTTTGGTCTCTTGAGCTGGTGGCGCCCCCTGGCGGAACTACCCGTCATCTCCCCAAGAGTTATCTCCCCCGGCAAAATGATAATGAATATCCCCTCTCCCTACTACTCATGTACCAGGGCTTAATTGCATAGGGAGATGCCATACTGTGTTCGTGTTCACGGGCACAAAGTGCAAGATGTGGTGTACGGTCATAGACGTGTGTGCGGTTTATCATTCGGCAATTTCACTGCACAAGGGATATAAATGGCACACCCACGACCGCCTGTTATCAATATTTGTCCTCTCGAACACGAATACAATATGACGTCTCCATATGTAATGAATCCTGGTGCATGAAACAGGAGTACTGGAGTTTCATATGCAGAAAATTACAAATTTATTTCAAGGGTAATATATTATCAATATCACGGAGTAATGATGATCAGTCTGTAAAGGTCAATTTTTACTCACTCTGCAAAAAGGGTAAATTTATGCAGAAAACAACTGATTTTTGACAGGCCCCAAAGTAGACGACTAATTAAAATGGACAGTTGTAATTGTATATTCATGATGACTTGGCATGGTAAATCTTCGTAAAGCTGATAACATTCTTCTGACTGGTATACCAATGCTACATTCTGCTGTGGGATCTAACCGGCTTGCAGAAACTCGAGCAACAACCAGTCCTGAGAACTATTCATAGTGCTTTGAAGCGGACATTAATGGTAGAGCAATTTTGGTTGGCTCAGCCGAATCAGACGCCACGCAGATGGGATATCTTTTGAGTTTGCCGCGGTCCAGCAATTGTGTCGCCATAATCCGAGGTAGATATGTGGTCTTTGGGTAAGAGTAAACGGAGACGGTGACTCTATCCCGCCTCTACGACTGCAAGTTGATTAATCCAAATACGATCGTGATGTCATAAGGCTGTTAATTCATGGACTCTCGAAGCAGCAATTTCAACTGAAATAAGTAAGGTTCTATATAGCGGCATATTGGATTGGAAAGTATTGATAGGATATTAATTTATTAAGATTGCCAGCCCTGCAGGTAGATGTGAACAGTACATCTATTACTCGAACCGTCCGTTTAAAAAGCGAGCGACTGAACGAACGGCGTTCGTGTGTGATACGCCACATTCGTGGTATCTCGGTATAGTTTGACGAAGGCCTAGTTTATGCGGAGCAAATGATGGAGGACAAACCCTTCGAAGTTCCGAGAGTATACTACATCGAAGGTCTCCAATGTCAAACCAAATTTACGGAGACGAACACGTAACTTCAAACAAAGGAGACGAAATATCCAACACATTGGCTGACGTTTGATTCGTTCAAACATGGGTATATTCGGAACGGTCATGAGGTCACGAAGTTGTTCGAACAGCCTATTATGGTCTTCGTGCCACGGGATCTTAAATTTAAATGTTTGTATTGACGGAAATAGCGAATTGATGATGATTAAAATTATAACAAATGAATGAAAGGGGAAGAGTTGCTTCCCTTTATAATATTCTATAAAGAGTTACGTGGAAAACAGATAGTGGACGTGACCACAGGGGAAGTAATTATTTTTGGAATATTATAAATGGAAGTAATTCGTCAATTTGCATTCATTTATTCTCATATTTGTCATCATCAGTTCTCTATTTCCATCAACTCAAACATTCAGGGTCGAGCTTCTGTGCTTCGTCCCAGTTGAACTCCTTCTCTGTCATGGTTCGGCTTTGTCAGACGAACAATGATTCGGAATGACGAGTATTGCAGTACCGCGCTGCTGTGCAGGTATATCGAATGAAAGGAACAAACATTCAATGTTGTTTTATTTAAGTGAATTCACTCTTTGCTGGTGAGGTTTCACAATTATCTGAAATGGTGATATGTAAACGACTGAGAGAAAAAACAGTAGGAAAATTCTAAGTCTGCATATACAGTGAATTAATTTATTCTCTTCTGAAAGTGTTCACGGAAGCTGTTTCTCACTGTTTATCTGGTCTCGCTTTAGGTCGAATTATCATTTCGAACTGACATACCGTGGGCGTAACATATCGCGTGTGCGTGTAACAAGACTATGTTATGTATACCACAATGAGCAAGAATGAACATATTTATGCAATTTATCAACCGAATAACTGCCATTACCGGAACAATATGATCGTATTACTTGGTAATCTTGCCTGACAGTATACAAGCAATACAATAATCTCAGTGCGCGTCCTAGTCAGAATGTTATGTTCTGTTGTGTAACTGATGGAAATGTTAAATTGATGGCAAATAGGTAGGCTTTGTTCTGGTGTTATACCATCTGAACAAGTCCAGGTAATCCATAAATCCCCGCAGAAGGTTTACCTGGACCTTTTTGATGATTCGGGTGAGTTCTTGGGTCGTTGTGTCTATTACACAATCTCGTAAATTTCATTAGCGCGTCGGTATCTGAAGCCTGCGGTTTTCACTTTGACGCCCGATGTCGATTTCAAAGGCAGTCTGGCCGGCGGTGAAATCCAAACCAGTCAAAACTCAAACCTCGCTGCGGATTGGCCTGATGAGCTGCTTCAGCGGGCTTACTGACTGGTTCGGTTTAGTGGAAACCCCTCGAGCTATTTATATCCAGAACTGCTGTCGGTAACTAACCGAGCCAGTGTATTGATCGTAACCTATCGATCGATACACTGGCTCGGGAGGATGGTGTTATACAAAAGTTGAAGAAAACAGAACCATTATCTACTCAAGACCAGTCATTTCACCACTAATCACTACAAGTTCAGTGACGAAATACAGTTTGGATTCATCAGCCACAATTGTATGTTGAGAAGGGAAGGCATCAGATAAGAAGTTACAGAATATATTAAGCCTCATACATTTGTTTGCTCAAGTTTAGCCTATAACAATATGCCAGTGTGACAAAACGATTAAACACCAATGATTAAATAATCACGAATGATCTTTGAACCCAGTAAGCTAAATATTCAACAAACCTTGTCAGATATCAACTTTCTGACAGATCTAACTGAATCAAATTCTACAAAAGCTGTCTTGTATCGAACCGCGACTTCCTCGGCTCATTCCGTCTCACTGTTTCCCCAAATCATGTTTTCCAGAAATGATTCACAGAAATGATATATAGAGAATTTTCATAATCATTTTGTATTTTCAGGAAGGAATTAATGTACTTGTATTACTTACACATAACACATCAGACTTGTAAATAATGAAGCACTCGTATTAACAATGTATTAACTACATAATTCCTGGATATCATTATAAAGGATATAAATACAGAGTGCCGTGTGTTAAAAATCGCACTATATAAGAAAAACCCGTATATACAAAGTTAATGAACTTCGATCATGCATCTATTATCTGGGCTATGAAAATTGTTTGTGTTCATTTATGCCAAATTTTATAATCCGTTTCGATATTGGAAGTGCTACCTCAACTATTTATACCAGGACCATGACTAAGTAACTATAAGCATTTAACGTTCACCACAGGTGCTCAATCCCGGTGTCATCAACATGCTTTCGAAATGTGCTTGGGCTATATGAGGCTACTGATACGTTCAAATAATACCGATTCTCAGCAACTGTCTTTTGGTTTTACTGAACCATGCAATAGATGTCGCATCATTGTAAATAAAACGATTACATTTCCATAACATACAGTTGTCTGTATCATATTATCAAATATTACTCAAATGTGAGATTATATTTGATATTTAGTGAATGTTTAGTTAATAAAATGCATCTGTTTGATTAAATTTGTCTATGTGGTATAACTTTGCTCATATATCAATTATATGAGCCACCGTTCCATGCAGTAGAGAATATATGGTGAATAGTGTAGCGGATTTCGATCCAATATCACCACCGAATATGCGATTTCTCAGTTACAGTACTCCTTCACCAGTACTAACTCAAAACTCAACTGGTAGCGTGAATTTTACCAGTGGTATATGGATTTTCCCATTCGTTAGTAGCATTTCTTCATGGAGACGCCCGCTACTGTGTGATTCGTCATATAAGTCAAGTCCTGTCGATATTCATTTGGTTATTCACTATTCAAGATATCTCTATTCAATGAGCAAGTTAAGTCCCGTTTTAAAGTTCAACAAATAAACAGCAAACAGTTTTATTTGTAAAGGCAACATGTATATGGGTATATGACGAGGTTAACTGGTGATATTCTGATCTGATTCTCACGGAAAAGTTCAATGACTAATGTAGGAATAAATATGAAAAACTTGTCAGCCTAAGATATGGGTATTTATTCACTTCCAGTACTTGATACTTTCAGTCCCAATAAATCTGAAACTGTACTTCAGAAGGAATAATGCCAAATAATAATTGGCAACACTTCCCAGGAAAATACGGCTTGAATAGTTCAGTCCCAGAAGTTGAAATTTAATATTTTAGGAGTAAACAGTCACTGGATTCTGGTAAACTACATCACAGTGTTAATTTTGGGACTCCCAGTCCCAAATTAATAATTTATGGGACTACAGAGTTCACTTGGGACTTCCAGTCCCAACTTGGGAATCCCAGTCCCAAAATAATAACTTCTGGTATAATTTAGTTCACTTGGGACTCTCAGTCCCAAATTGATGATTTCAGGGGTAATTGAGTTCACCTGGGACTCCCAGTCCCAACTTGAGAATATGGCACCAACAGAGTCAGTCAAACTTGAAACTGTATATATTACTCCTAGAAAACTGGGAATATCAGCCGCAATAATGAAATGGGAAGTCCAGTGTCGCAACTTGAGACTCTCAGTCCCAAAACAGTTCTTGGGAATACTGGTGTCAGAACACTCAATTTAACCCTACTGTGGCTGACAAATTAATCATTACTGTACTTTTCTTCAGTTTCTTGTTCCAAAACCTACATCCATGTTTCTTCGGTCAGAAAGGCACTACAATCAGTTCAACAGTTCAATGCTTTACTATAGTAATTGAGATGTTGCCCAGATGATGGTCCGAGTTCATCTGGGAAAATAATGGGAATTGGACTTGTATTTATAGGCAATACTCATGAATATTCATAAGGTACGGTACCTGGTACCAAAAGATGCACTCAGAGGTTTGTTTGGCTAAAACCGAAAATACTATAGAATATATGAATATTCATGAGCATAAGAAAATGCAAGATGGCAGCTATAGAAAATACAGGAATTTGTTTCCTCATACTAATTTTGGACAATTTATTTCTGGCAGGAATATTTAGAAAAGGGGGAACAACTTGGTACAGTTAAATTCAGCATTCTCTAAATTTCAAGTTAGGTCCCTTATGTTTACTCTCCACGCTACAAAGAGCGGGAATGATTGTCGCAAAGTGACGAGAACGTCAGGCGGCATTTACCGAAAACGGCGGTAAACATGCTGGTCTATGAACAACAACGACGAGAGAGCTCGTCACATCTCACAAAACTGGGAAATATATCGCACTTTACGATCGATAATAACCATAAACAGTCAATAATAATAACTCTGAACATGGGAATTTATTGTTTAAGCATCGTTGCAAGGTGAAAAATGATATTCACGGCCGAAAACATTTGTCAAAATGACAAGCTTGAAAAATATATCAAACATGGCGGAAAGATCGTAAGACCTGACATAAGCCGAAATAGTTAAATAATTTCGTGACCACGTAACTTCAGCTGCTGATACTTAACCAATAATTTCTTTCACATGTCTAGACAATACACAGCGAAGAACTTTATCCAATTTCAAAGATAAATAACTATAACTTACGTTTGAACGAGTCTGGGGTCTTCCCGGCCTGTACTCAAAAAGATGGGCGTGGCAAAGGACCAGGGCGCGAATTACAATTATGATAACCCCAATTAAAATTAGATACAGACAATAAAACTATCCCTGTACCCAATATTCACATACAAAGAGCTGACCAGTAATTTTAGCACAGGTAACAATAATAAACTTTGACCAAAATATTTCTATATCACCATACATTTCCATTTTTACCAGGGGGATTTGGTCTTAATGACACATTAAAGTTTATTTCACTCAGGAGAAATTCAGCAAAAACACAATTTCGCCACAATAGTATTGTTACATTTATTTTCCTGCGAAGTACATATCTCACAGTGTGAAATATAGCCGAAATATTTATCAACTCACCTGCTGTATATTAAAAGTCTGCAAATTAATCGGTTTAATTTGCACCTGATGTCACAGTGTGGCATATATAATTGAATATAATATAATTATTTGCATAACTTTGTACTGTGTATGTTATGCTGTGTCATAAGGGCCTGTGCAAGCTGCAATATCTAATGTCCACAAACGGTAAATATAATAGCAAATTTATGGCGCATATAAGTGAAATATATGGGAAATGATGCACATTTACAAACGCTTGCAAATAATGAAGCTACGATATTTATTTACTACAGTAGGTAATACAATATCATACCTTATATCTTCTGTGTTGACCTGTCGTTTGAATACATTTGTCTTTATTTGTCTTTCCATCTAAACACCATACGTACACCATGGCACTGATGTGTATGTTAAAAGCATGCAAATTATATCCACATATGTTAATATTTACAGGTCCGTTTAAACTTTTGCAAATATAACAGTTATATCCATCTTATATTTTAGTGGTAATATTAAATAATATCAAATCAAGATTTTCGTGTAGTGTGGTTTATTTTATTGTAGTCTACTCATTAGAGCAGCCTACATAAACACTGATGCATGGTAAACCAAGTTACTTAAACCCAGAAGTAACAAACATCACCAAAACAGTGCAAGATTCATCTCTAAAATTTAGACTATGTTCAAATATGTGGCATCTGTTGAAAACAAAGCACTGCAAGTTTCAAGTAACTTTGCTGCTAAATCTACCAAGTTAACCCAGCAAAATCTCAACACACCGTTGTACTAAACCTTTAACAAGTTAATTGCAAATACTGTCTAATTCAGCTTGAAAATAAATAAGTAAACTTCTCTCACCTGTTTACAAAAGATAAAGATGCAGACTGCAGCTAATGTCTTCCCTCAGTGGCAGTTAGAACAGAAGAGGACAATATACCATGTGCTCGGCAGTTTTGAAGGCAAAATCACATGACCTATGTAAACAGCCGGGGCTCTTCTCTGTTTATCTCAAACTCAAGATTGCGCAGAAAGTTTTAAACAAATGGCCTAATCTCAAGTCTATGAGCTGCCGTTTATGACAACATTGTGTAGATATTACAAATATATTTACTTACAATATATGGTCATGTTGAACATATATTATTTAATGTGTGATATTATATATGAATTGTTTTCAAATATATGTAAATCACAAAATATTTATTGTTCTTTACTGTATATAGTTTCTCTAAAATATGATTTTTTTCAGATAAAAATTATTAATAAATATAAAAAAAACTACATAATATATACTATGGGAATATGTGTACTTTTACAATATATAGCATTTATGTACGTTTAACGGAAGTTGAGAAACACGCCTAACGGATGTTCGCTGAGCGCATGTCCGAGTTGTGGCGAGTCATCCTCATATCAGGGGCCAGGCGACAGTCGTGCAGCTGACATGCGCTGTCCGGAGTTTGGTGGCGAGTTCTTTTCTTTTCCACGAGTTCAAATGAAAAATTTCAGATTCATCTCACCAAGGGTTCCCTGTTTTAGTACTAGCTTGTCAGAGATTGTTTGTTAATATGCTCAGTCTTCAAAACACGCTTGTAGCTGCTCTACCGCACTTCTGGTACACATGGATCTCCGGGAGAATGACAAACACACGTTTCTCTACCAGGGCTAAAGCTAAACGCTGTAGTGGATCCAACCGCTTTTTAATCCGCTTGATCCAAGATGGGCTATTCCAGAAATACTCCGTACCCCCGTAAAGAATTTTTTTTTTTGAAATTCCTAAAATTTCACAAAATTTTATACAATTTAGCTGGAAATCCAGCTGCTCAAAAACCCCATTTTAACTGGAATTTCAATGAAATTACAGATTTGTTTTGGAATTTTAGGTCCTGGTAAATAATATTTTCTGGATTTCTTTTTTGTAAAAAAGCGTTTTTGTCTGGAAATCTTCAAATAAATGCATGAATTTATCTGGAAATCCAACGGATAAATAAAACTTATAAAGATGTAATCAGCCTCAGAATGGATGAATTTTGTAAACTCTCCCCTATGCGGGTTTTTTTCAGTAGGGAAGATTACCAAAGCATCATATTTCATGATGGTGGGATCGTCATATACCGGTACAATGAATTCAAGAATATGTTGTCAGAGAAATTTGAAACTCCGCTTCGACGGGTTTTCTGTTTCGCCATTGAGTGTGTGTTGTACGCGGAGAGGAAAATGTATGAGTAACAACGTCATGGCTCGTGCCTACTGTTCCGTAATGTCGCATAGCATACGTTGGTAGAATGCACCACACGCGTATACGATTGTTGACACGGCCGTGGAAAAATAAACGGCATGCCATGCTGTTTATTTTTGAAGATCATTTCCTTCTATTTTCTCGTGAATGGTAGAAAAAAGTTCAGTTTTTTGTCGGCAAATGTGTCTCATTTTGTATCTGTTGTAACATATGTCACTTTCGCTGAGTCTCATTTTGTACCTGTTGTAACATAGGCCTATGTCACTTTCGCTGAGTTTGAGAGACATCGATTTCAGCCCAGATTTGAGGCTGATTACATCTTTAACTGAAAATCCAAGATCAGATATAATTTGGCTGGAAATCCAACAATTACCCAACTATTTTGCCACACACATTCTTATATTTTTATTCTTATAATCAGCGAGACAAATGAACTGGTCACGAATTACAAGCGTCTGGTCCGTCATTCATAATTCAGCCGTCGTCCATAAAGAATATCCGCGTCCATAATCCAAATACCTATTCCATATTCCATATAACAGTATTAGCACCAAATTCAAAAAGACACTCATAGTATACAAAAACATAGGCTTGTTTCCTGCAAGAGAGAAGCGGTCATCAGTTTTCAATGATGCCGGCAAGACATCATGATGTTCCAAAAATATGAAATCCGTATCGCTGATCAGTATTCTTAATCCATAATATTCGTTGTAAAGTCGTCATCTAAAGAATGATGTATCTCAGTCACGCTTGGAAGCCGACCACCGATACCCGAGGCTTGGGACGCCTATTAATACCAAAGTATGAGGAGAAACACGTCCGTCATGTTTTACCTCACAATGCCTAGTAATGCATCAGGAAAACTGTCCCGGGACAACATCATATTGCACAACGCAACTGCCGCACCCGTTACATCACCCTTGATGATAGGAATGTGACCTGGTGGATATCCAGTACCAGTATACGTGGTATATAGCGAGAGAAGGTCGGGAGTGGTACGAAGTCTTGTATGAGAGTAATACCTATACCTTCACATTCCCCGAAGGTCAGTACAACAGCCCCACCGCGTTCATGGCGGCCTTGCACGATCTGATGGAGCATCGAACGAGAGCTGCTAACTATAGGCCAATGGGACCAAACCCTTTCCGTTCATCAGCGAGGTGGGCATGACGTACAACTAACGCAATCAGAAGTTCCAGTTGATCCTGGGAGTAACGTGATCATTACCGTGAAGCCGACATTGCAGCAGCTGTTGGGATTGTCGTTCCAAACTACGCCGGTCGTGCCCTCGAGCGGACTAAAACCATGATGGACCTGAATGTGGAGTTATACGGCCTGTTCATCTATTCAGTATTATAGACACAAACATCGTCGGGGATAGCAATGTTCCCCACTTACACGTCTGTCCGGGAAAAGGCCAATATGGAGATCAATTCACTCACTCATTTAACCACATTCTCTATCTACCCGTCTGACAGAACGACATCCGCACCGTCAAAATCGATATAAGGGATGACACCGGACGACCGATCGCATTCAAACGAGAAAAAGTGGTGCTAACTTTACATAATTCACATAATGTAGATGGTGCGTGACTAGTGTGATGCATACAGTTATGTGGAATATTACACCAAACAAGCTGGAGGTGGCTAGCCCGTCTTTAGCGGGACGCGCATTCAACGGCGCCACGGACGTTGCATTCTTCCCACTCTTTGCATGCAGGGTCAAAACAAACGGGACATAAGCCGTCCGAAGTGGTGTGGGAGCCCTTGGTGAGGCGCTCAGCGGCAGAAAGCAATCAAACGAGGAGATAAAGAAGCAGCGGGCGTCTTGGTCGCCAAAGCGGATCAAGCCATGGGTCAACGGAATAAAAGATCCCTAAACTCCGACACTGCGACCACGCGCAAAAAGAGATCTCGAGGTGGCATGTCCTTCTTCCATCCAGAGTCGTCCCCCTCTACCAACAGCGAGTTTGATTCGACCAGCACTGGACACGGGCATCTTCTTCTCGCCAACATCAAGAAAACGGGTCATATCGAGTTCGACACCACCAACTCGGTGGCGTACGTGGTTTTAGTCCACACCTACGTTGTAAAATATGAGAAGTAATTTTGAAGAGTTGGGCTAAGCTATATTTTATTATATTCCAAATCGACAATGTTCGGTTATAGAATTAACAGATCGTTGGCTATATAGTATATGTGACCGTGTTAAAAGTCAGATTTTAGGGGCGTAACTTCCTGACCAGTGTAGCTGTGATGCTGTGACTTTCTCCAGCTTGACCCAACAATAGAGGTCAGGTTTCCTGTCAGTGCATGTTCCAAAATAAACGATAACTATTTGCTTGCTCATACAGGAATCAGTGCCGGACTTGGAAGGTTTTAATTGAGACAGAGTTCATTGGAATCTGGTATTCTTGAGTAAATATTCACACTTGGGCTCTTCAGAATAAAGAAGTTAAATGTGAATTAATAGTCTTGTTTGTTTGACTGTATTCAAACATGATTAATTTAGACTGCAGGACTTAGGATCTGTCTCCCTTGAAGCACCAATGTTCCATTGTACAACTGTGAACTACTCCGCATTTGACATTGGATTGTCATTTTGCTGCATGTCAAGCATATCAACGGATAAACGCCACTTCGTTTCAAATCGTGTCTCAGGTCTCGTATGGTGAATCTTCAGAGGATACCTGAATCGAATTCTGGAATGGTTATTCATTCTATCAGTAATGTCGTATGCGTGGACCCTTCACGTGAGGCTACACCAGAAGCCCGGTAGTCTCGTAAGTACCTATCAAAATTCGCGCTGGCGAGCTTGCCAGGATAAAAAAAAACAAGACCATAGAGACAACGACAGATTCAGCTGAGGTGAAGTAGTGTATGAGTATTACCACCAGAAGCTAACGTGGATACAGTACATTTTAACTGGATTTGAATATGGACCAGCAGCATATACAACTCAATTATTTTGACTTCCGAAAAGACCACTTTAAACAATCGGCAGATTTATGACACAAATCAAGTCAAACAGATGAGGTACAGATTAACAATGACGACTTGACGGCTGCTGAGGAGATCATATGTTTTAAGGAGAGACTAAATAACTCGTTGGCTGAGATTTCTTTGCTAAGTTGGACAAATGCCAACCTGCATTAGAGAAATGATCTTATAGTGTTGGCGGTGACCTTCGTGAAGTTGGTCTGCAGTTCGCGGTTAGCAGTTCGCTATTCGAAGGACAGCAGTCATTATTTTATCGATATAATTGTACCTCTATTTTAACCCCTTTCCCGACCGAATATCACCTTGATACTTGGTACATCAACTATGTTGGACATGCTCTATCAGAGCCATTATTTCCGGATCCGACGCCGGGGAGGGGGGGCGCTATTCTGAATAGCTAACTGAATAACTAACTGCAGAATCGAATAACTAACTGGCTATTTTAACCCCTTTTCCGACCGAATATCGCCTTGATACTTCGTACATATACCATGTGAGACAAGCTCTACCAAATGACGTGATTAGTTTCCCAATCCGCTGCCAGGGGGCGCTGTTCTGAATAACTAACTGAATAACTAACTGGCTATTTTAACCCCTTTCCCGACCGAATATCACCTTGATACTTGGTACATATACTATGTGAGACAAGCTCTATCAGATGACACCATTAGTTTCCGGATCTGAAGCCAGGGGGCGCTATTCTGAATAGCTAACTGAATAACTAACTGCAGAATCGAATAACTAACTGGCTATTTTAACCCCTTTCCCGACCGAATATCATCTTCATACTTGGTACATATACTATGTGAGATGAATTATTAGTGACCTTAAGATGGAATAATGAAACCGATGCTCAGAAATCGAAGAAGAAATCCATGACACAAAAGCCGTGTCGACATAAAGCACCCCAGTCAAATCATCTGAGCAAAGTCCACATTCGGATGATAACATTCTAGGAGCTTCTTCATCTGATGCCCGGATTTGTGGCAGCTGTATTTTTCTTTCCTTCTGCGTATTGTTTTCAACATTTCTGGCAATTAGTGACAATTTCGGTGAACGCTGCACGTGTACATCTCTACTACAAGAAGATGTCTGACAAGAACTGCTAAGAAGTGGATAGAAACAATCACGACTGTGTTTAGCAGGTGCCAAGACGCACTGTTGGTAAAGTATTGGATTTTTTTCCTAATGATATACATGCAAGCATCTTTGGTACAGAATAAGTACATGTAACTGGATAGGCGTACACACAGGCATTATTAATTTTGAGATTGAATTAGTAGCTCTGATTTATAAAGATATTGTTGTATTCACGATGTTTGAGGATATTTGGTTGCAAATATCGGAGATTCCTAACAGTTCTGGTGAACGCGGTTTACATGGACGTTTTGGTAAATATGTGCCTTGAATTATTTCTCGTCTCTCTAATATCACATAATATTCCACACATTCCCCTTACCTGAAAGTTGAAGCTTTATCCAGTGCACAGAAAAACGTTTAACAAGTTTGCCCGACAGCAGGTTCAATCCATGTCTGATAGAAATCCAACTGACAGATTGTACAGGCCTGAGACAGAGTATTTAACATCAAATCATCACCTGTAGGTGAAGTTGGAGAGCAAGGTGTATGCCTTTAAGCATACCCCTGACAATTTATTCCTATGCGCCAATTAACATCTCGCAAGAGCTCATAGCAACTTCCTAATAACAAACAGGTCCAGAGGTTAACGAGAGAAATTCAATTACATGTTCTATTCAAGTTTTACTCGACAATCTATAGCAAATTTGCACGAGTTCTCCACGATATCGAAGATTTGGCCTTTGCTTGACCTATCTTTTCTCACTACCTCTGACTTGATCCATCACGTCAGGGAAAGTGGATTCGGCTTGCTCGAAGTAACCGAATATTCTTGCCTATAGCAAATCTGTTTCAATAAATCATTCTTCCAAACCCGTACGAACAGAAATAACACCGAACGACAAATTAGTTATGTATGTTCAAACTTACTTCTCGTCAGACAGATTATTATACAAACTTACTAAAACTAATTTCTCGGGGAAATGTCATGCCTCGCCTAGTAGCGTTTGCTAGATCCTGTGTTAATATGTGACGATTTCAATCAACGTCACAAAACATTGTTGCAGAAACTTATAAAACAGGGCTATTCCTCCAAGCGCCTCCACTCAAAGTTTCCAAATTTGGCGATACATATTGCATGCTGATAGCACTTGTGTCTAATTCCGCTTAATTTGGGGCTAAGAACATGTACTTCACGATCCTCATGGTGCTCATATACAGTCACAATCAAAGCGTGACTGAGATACACCATTCTCTGGATAACGACTTTAGAACGATTATTATGGATTAAGAATACTGATCAGCGATACGGATCAGTATATTGTTGACCGCTTCTCTCTTGCAGGAAACTAGCCTTTGTTTATGTATACTATGATTGTCTTTTTTGAATTTGGTGCTAATACTGTTGTACGGATATGGAATAGGTCTTTGGATTATGGACGCGGATATTCTTTAATGGACGACGGCTGAATTATGAATGACGGACTTGACGCTTGTATTTATATTTTTGGAACATCATGATCTCTTGTCGGCATCATTGAAAACTGTTGAATTTGGTGCTAATACTGTTATATGGATATGGAATAGGTCTTCGGATTATGGACGCGGATATTCTTTAATGGACGACGGCTGAATTATGAATGATGGACTAGACGCTTGTATCACTTCAAAACTGTTCCGCCTAATGGGGAACACTACTATACAACACTCAAGCAGTGCGATACAAATCGCTGTCTCTTCATATTTAACGATTGTGTTCAATTTTCACTCTTGTATAGTATCATATTATAATACAAGCGTCTAGTCCGTCATTCAATATTCAGCCGTCCATAATCCAAAGACCTATTCATATAACAGCATTAGCATAAAATTCAAAATGAAATCAGAGTATACATAAACACAGGCTAGTTTCCTGCAATAGATAAGCGGTTAACAGTTTTCAATGATGCCGGCAAGAAGACATCATGCTATTGCAAAAATATCAAATTTGTATCGCTGATCAGTATTCTTAATCCATATGATTTTTCTTGTAAACTCGTTATCTAGAGAATGACGTATCTGACGGTCATTCTTTGATTGTGTCTGTTCATATGAACACCATGAGGATTTTGAAGTACATGGTTTAAGCGGAATTACACACTAGTTACGAAATGTAACGCTATAGAACTTGTACACTGCTCGCGTACTTTGTTATCAGCATGCGATATGTATCACCAAATCTTAAAAACTTTGAGTGGAGGCGCTTGGTGGTATAGCCCTGTTTCATAAGTTCCTGCAATAATGATTTGTGACGTCGACTAAAATCGTTGCATTTCAAACAGAATCTAGCAAATGCTACTAGACGTGATATGTATACGCCAGATGCAGGTCCCACTGGAATATTACTGTCCAGGAAGGGATAGTTTACGATGTCGAGCAGTCACAATCAAAGCGTGACTGACATACGTCAAACTCTAGATAACGGATTTACAACGTATATCATATGGATTAAGAATACTGATCAGCGATACGGATTTCATATTTTTAGAACCTACTGATTACTTGCTGGCATCATTGAAAGCTGTTGATCGCTTCTCTCTTGCAGGAAATTAGCCCAGTTTTATGTTTACTATAATTTATCTTTTTAATTATGTGCTAATTTTATTATATGAATTAGGTCTTTGGATTATGGACGCGGAACTACTTTAATGAACGACGGCTGTCTAAGACTTGTTTGCCCATGGTATATATATATGGACGTCTCACATGTTGTAAGTCATGCTGGTATCGTGACGTTCATTTGTCTACGAAACTGTCTTACATGTTTTCGGGAGTGGACTCGGGTGTGTTAACATGACTATTACATATACTGCTCAACTCAGGAACTCAGACAAACACAGTACATTTGATATGGATGAAATATGTTTTAATCAATCAATCCATATGAATTTTGTATACTATTGCCGATAAATGAGATAGCTTCGGTTTGGGTACTTGATAGTTTCGTGATAATTTTAGTCTGCCCGAAAATGACATGCTTGGTGAGCTGTCAACATGCCCTAGAAACAGCCGGAGTATGGCTCTAATGTTGGGTTGGGAAGAACATGACTGCAGTACCTGTTTACAAAAGATAATGATGCAGACTGCAGCTCATGTCTTCCCTTAGTGGCAGTTGAAACAGAAGAGGACAATATACCATGTGCTCAGTAGTTTTGAAGGCAAAATCACATGACCTCCTATGTAAACAGATGGGGCTCTACAGAGGGGGAGACCCATATATTTACTTTGAACTAGTAACCAGTCAGAGACTAAAGTGGCCAGTCTCTGAGGGGTTACAACTGAATAATGATTGGCGGGCTAGACGCTTGTATTATAATGCTATCTATAGTCGAAAAGTCGACGAGAGAGAACGCCCGCTTCATTTGTATAGAGATATAGGTCTAAATGCGGAATGTTATCACAATTTTTGAAAGGCTAAAACCGATAAAAAACAGTTCCCTGTGGTCTGTCTTATTTTTTAGAATTTTTTTCAAAATTTTAGCGATGACGCAGTATCCTGATATACGGCTCCAAAGTGCCTGATTTTTACCCCCAGTAAATCCGCCCGGTGATTACCCTGTGACGTCACACAGTGAAGCGGCCAGAGTCAAACATGGCGGATAACACAGACAGCGGCACAAGCTCTATTCATTTAAAATCTACAGATAATTTGCTATTGTAAGAGCATACTATGTAGTTACATGTATTTACGCCTTTATTTTTATATGTGTGTGTTTATTGGCATTGTATGGTTTATTATTGTTCGTTTCTTACGGGACGGACCGATTGTTATACCGTGGCAGGCCCGCTTATTTACATTGCTTACTTGCTTAATTTTATTATGTGTTTGTCAATTATTGTCAGCGATTTGATGTTAAAACAGGAGCTAATCCATTCCTGTGGATAAGTCCTCTCAAATGAAAACAAAGTTTCAATTCCAAAGGAAGCTATTTGATGTTAAAACAATAACTAACTCACCTGTGGAGAAGCCCAGTTTATTTCTTTTGGACAACCTATTGCTGAGCGCGCGACGTTAAACCTTAATTCTTTCACTCTCCCGTTTGGACAAACTCCCATAAAAAATTGTTTGCTTCACACCTTTCCGTTAGTTTCAGTTATTCTTCCAGGTGATCAATTTCAATTTATTTTATCAAAAGAACGTACAATGTATGTGCTCACATGGAGATACAAAATGACACCAAATAATCAGGATAAGCTGGTGCCAGAAGTGAATTTCCGATATACTTGAATAAGTTGATTAAAAGGCCTTGGGTCTTAAGTACATGTACATTGATTATTACAGTCCATTTAAGGATGTCCGCTGGTGGTAAATCAAAGTAATTAACTTTTTGAATAATGTGTGTTGTTGCATTCACAATTGTGTAATATCAGGAAAAACAAAGAAAAAAATATAGGTTGGTGTGCATTTTTTAGCTGTAGGCAACGATAAGTGGACTGACCCATGCTCAATTTGATAACCCAGAAAGCATAGGGAATAGCCCTAGTTTTGAAGCATATTCATGAGAAATTCATATAAATAGTATTTAACTTTTTCTTATATTCTAACTCTTTGCAGATAATCACAATGTCTATCAAAATTTAGCAAATTGGATGGATGTTGGTGTTCAAAATTCTCGGCTAGAAGGCTTTTAAAGGAAATCCCCATCTCTTAACCTAGGGAAGGGAGATAACCCAGTAGAAAAACAGGCAAAATGGCGGCGAAAGTCAAAAACCACCAGCGGACATCCTTAATAGCTGTAAGACGTAGGATTCAGGATTGGCTGGTTGATCACCCCGTGGGACTAATCTAAAATTTCAAGAGTGGAAGATTAAATCTATGGTCCACTTCGGTAGAGGGGACGATGGAAGCGGTGTGGGCCAAAACACCCAGGGGGTTTTACAGTGCTTGTCTGCGGGACCAGTTTGTCGCTTGCAGAGTCCACGAGGTCGGTCGTCCCTGTATAACTCACGCACTCCGGCAGATTGCGGGGTTTCTCTTTCTGATAAAGATTTATTCGTCTTGATCTTGGGAATAGCATCTTCTTTCAGTATAGGGGGATATCAACACATTCTTGCCATCTCTGTTGTTGCATAGCTATTGTCAGTGAAGTGAGCGGAACAAATGCGAGACCATTTCGTCGGCTTTCCCCACACTCTCGTGTCTGCACAATTTCGTCGGATTTCTTCCCGATTTTTCGTCGTTTGGCCTCGGGTGCAACTTGAATCTATCTCCATTCGTGTTGCTACACCCTCCAACAACACACCGACGAGGTATGATGCCTCCAAAGTACGAGAATACAGTCGAAAAATCGAAAAATATTGGAGCAGATTTGACTTGTTTACGTATGCTAATGCTAATGCTATGGCGGACTGGTTCACTCTGTGACGTCATGGGTCAAAGGTCACCGCTTTGACAGGCTCGTGGTAGGAACGCGTTTAAATCGCCAAATTTACCGTTTTAAAGTTCGAAGATCGGGGGAAAAACTATATAGTCGATGTCTTACCGTATCAAGGTATATATTAACGTTTACATAGGTCCGGTGATAACATTCCCCTTTAAGAGCTCTCTGTAGTCTCCTTCAAATTCGGTGTAGGTGGATATATATCCCTCACTGCGACATATATACAGAGATTATCCACAACGAGAAGATCGTCTATATTAACCTATTTCTTGTGCGCTTGTTTCACCAATGTTAATTTATCTCGTCAATTTGGCTTCTCAAAGTTTCGGGTCTTTTCTATTGCCTTTTCGCCAATTTCCATACTCATTCGAGGTTTAGAGATTTCCTGTTTGTGCTGTGGCTTTCCAGATCTGCCCACAAATTTCTAGTTTGTATTTGTATGCCGTCTAATTTAATTTAATTTAATTCATTATGTGTTTTTTCTCTACTTGGAGGATAATGACGTAACTATCCATTTATTAGTTCTGAATGGGTTCAAATGATTTACCTCTGAGTTCATATAGTTTTCCCTTGTTTTACGTCTGGTGTCTTGAAGCTGACACCTACCCACTGATTCCTTGTGTCCGTACGGATGTTTTCCTTCGCATTGGCAATTACCAATTGTGTGTTCTCCATGTGAGCTTTTCATGTCCGATTGACTGGTCTTACCGATGGGTGATTTCGAATCAATATCTTTATGACGCATTTGTTCCTGTTGTGGCGTGACCACAGTCTTGCGCGTATGGCAGAGCGATGATCATACAATATATTATGCAATACATTATATACTGCCTTAGTTCTCACGTCGTGCTATATTAAGTATCGTGCCTTAACAATACCAAGCTGACCGTTAACAATATATATTAAAGGTCAGATAAATTTGGGGGAAGAAAGAAACTATGATGATAATGATGTTGATGATCAATCATCTTCAACTTAAACATGTAACAACTCTATAATCCCTGAGGTATTTATTCGTTAGTAATGGTCATATTTCACCACTGTTGTTTTTCTTGGGTAAGTAAATCTATGTGATACTCTCGAATACAGATTTGGAACGCTGTTCCTTGGTGGAGTTGTACAAAATTCCTGGCATCATTTTAATATATACAGAATCACTATGATTGTCTTTCGAATTCTGTATAGGCCAATGGGAATCCAAGATTTCATTTTGGAAATTTGAATTGACCAATCAAGCGCCTCAAGTTATGAAGATCTCCTGTGATGCACTGCGGTTCCTAAAAAAACTCCATAGTCAATCTACAAGAGTTGTATTCCAAGAGGAATGAACACAAAGGCGCCGGAGGCATGGGGTATATGTAGTAAGCTACTTCCGAGTGCCGATCAGTTGCTGAAACAGTTCCGAACAGATACGATGTAATACGGAACAGTGCAGCACTCAACTGTACAATGACTGTACTTTAATTAGGGGCGGTGGCGTTCAGTTTGTAACAGCCGATTTCTGTAAGGCATGTCGAGAGAAAATACGAACCGAACTACAGCTTAGACTTCCCGGTCAGGATCCTGAAATACAGCGGTTCTGTCAAAGGCACATACGTTTTCAACGTTTTATCCAGATAGTAAATATGGTTCTTGACCTTCTTAATGTCGAAGCCGTCTTGGGTGAGTTCAACTTTGCGTTGTTTCAAGGTAGATGTTAGAATCATTTCACTTTGAACCCTTAAGAAGAGCGGCCGGGCGTACTTATAGGTAAGCTGTCCTCGCACAGTTTGAAGACCTCTCTGAGCATGTCGTCGGTCAGTTTCATTTTTCTGTCCTTAGGCACGAGGCATACCATACCCGCTCTACCCTCATGACCTTTAAATCATTTGAAAATGCATTTGAGAAAGTATTATCCACGATGTTACAAATGCAAACGAACCGTATCGCTATTTCTGCAGATATGATACCATTTGTACTTTCTGCAGTACGTTAGCACGGGCACAGTGCAAGGAAATCACCACTGGCCAATAAAACTTTATAGCATCTCAATTATTAGCTTGGATTTTCTTCTAACTTTCCTCGCACTACAATGAAAATTTCCGAATTCCAGTGCAAAATTTGAATCAACCAATCAAGTACGTTAAAATTGGAAGATGTCCCATGATACATTATTGTTTCTATACAACTCCAGTAAACCGAGGAGAATGCCGCTCAGCTAACCAGTTCATCAAATGCCGTACCCTTATATCGCTTCTGACAAAATCGAAAGATACTATAAAACCACCTAGACTGATATCTTCATTGGATAGACACGATCCTTAAGAGCGTTTACGTTAGCAAAACATAGTCGAGGACACCAAGATCCATATTCATAAATTTTCAGTCGTATATTTAGTAATTTGAATGTTAAACATATGCAAGGATTGCTGAAGTATCATGAAATATACTGTGATGAATGTATTAACCCACCTGGAACCGTCACACCGTAGACGTTTGCATCCTGAATGAAGTCTAAATTCGCCAAAATATTGGCCACTTCAAGCGTTGAAACATTTTCACCTTTCCATCTGAAATACATAAATATAACATATTTAAAGTAGAAACAAATTGCAACATTATTACTAAGCTTCAAACGGATTAAGAACGAAATCAAGTATTATTGCAACATCTTGCAACATAAAAAATACGTACAGGCATATGTAAATAAGGTACAGGTTTATGCATATCAGATACAGGTTAATGCCCTTTTATGGAAAACACATATGTGACGGTTTTGAAACGATTGATCATTTAAAATTTTCAAACAGAAATCCAGTATATTCATTTTCTTGTGACGAAATTGGGAGAAGATCTGGCCAATCAGATAGTTTCTGTAAACATGGTCAAGTCCATGATGTCACATATTTCTGTAAACATGGTCAAGTCCATGATGTTGCCCGTAAAACTCTTCAATCATTGCATCCCATATCCTTGTATCATATCAGTATCATACCTGAAGGTATCGCCGATCCTGTCAGAAAAATAGAGAAAGTAGTCTCTGTCTTGGTATAGAATATCTCCGAAATTAAAGAAAACATCCCCTTCTTTGCAAACATTGCGAGCAAGCTTTTGCTCCACCATTTCCGGACTTCCCAGGTAAATCGTTTCCGGTTTGATATACTCAGGAAATGCTATCAACAGCAAACCAGGCTCCCCTGCAAAACCGTTAGATCCATGAAAATTACATCTCGACTAAACCATCGCGATTACTTGCGAAAGCTCATTTTAAAAGAACTGTCACAATAACTGGGGGCAGAAGCACTCATAGTGTGCCTGGTACCCCCTGCTTTCGCCAATTTGCACAACCGAGAAGAATAGTGTTGGCCATTAATCGAAATCATGGTGCCAAATATTTCCTATCTCTTCCATATTAAATCTGCTAAATTTAGGGTGCCGAAATTCAAAACAGGGTGCCGAAATTCAAAACAGGGTGCCGAAATAGCACCCCGGCACCTCTCTGGCTAACCGTCTGCCAACAAGTATACGACACAGTCATGATCATTAGCATGTGCCCAAAGCATGGCACTGCTGCACGAAGGTAACTTTATGGTAAAAAGGAACTAATGCAAAAATTCAGCCTGTCAGGCAATGTTCGAATGTATCGGACTATGGAACAGGCTAGCTCTACAATTAGTTAAAGTATAATAACAGAAGTTCTGATAATAATGTATAATTATACACTCAAAATAAAATTCCGTTTACTCGAACGGAATAAATCCGTCCCCAGGGAATCAAGGGAATATTCCGTTATTGTAACGGATTCTTATTTTTTAACGGATTCAACGGATTTTATTATCCGTTAAATTTAACGGAAAAGTCCGTCCCCAGGGAATCAAGGGAATATTCCGTTATTGTAACGGATTCTTATTTTTTAACGGATTCAACGGATTTTATTATCCGTTAAATTTAACGTAAAAGTCCGTTCCCAGGGAAACAAGGGAATATTCCGTTATTGTAACGGATTCTTATTTTTTAACGGATTCAACGGATTTTATTATCCGTTAAATTTAACGGAAAAGTCCGTCATCAGGGAATCGAGGGAATATTCCGTTATTGTAACGGATTCTTATTTTTTAACGGATTCAACGGATTTTATTATCCGTTAAATTTAACGGAAAATTCCGTCTATATAATAGGTAATCAAGGGAACAGTCAGTTAATATAATGCAAAAAACATGTACAAAGACACAATAAACATACTCGACATAATATTATCATATATTTTGATTAGACGGACTATCCATTTTACGGATAAAGGAGAAGACACACTGTAAATTTGGCGTTTAGATCCTAAACATAAATCTAAACACAAATTTTGTCCATAGTTTTTGACACGTTTAAATTCCAACATGTTTAGAAATATTGTGCTTAGACCGTAAACACATAGCTAAACATGTTTAGAAAGTTTGTATTTAGAGCCTAAACACAAGCTAAACATGTTTAGCAATATTGTGTTTAGACCCTAAACACAATGCTAACATGTTTAGGATTATTGTGTTTAGATCCTCAACACAAAGCTAAACATGTTTAGGAATGTTGTGTTTAGACCATAAACACAAAGCTAAACACGTTGAGAAATATTGTGCTTAGAGCCTAAACACATTGCTAAACATGTTTAGGAAGATTGTGATTAGACCCTAATCACAAAGCTGAACATGTTTAGGAATATTGTGTTTAGAATCTAGACACAAAGTTAAACATAACCCTAAACAGAAAACTAGACACAAAATTTGTCCGCTTTTTTTAACATGTTTAAATGCACACATGTTTAAATTCATTACATGTCATGGATTTAAACACAAATTTTGTGTCCTGTCTGTGAACATGTTTCAGTACAAAAATATTCTCCCTGCATGCTGGTTTGCTGTGTAATACACTCGGACTCAAGAATTGTATGTCGGAAGTGAACTGGCCTTCATTCTGATGTCAACGGTGGTATATTCCCAATATGACTTTCGGTGCCTGCCGATATGTGATATCCAATAGAAAGACCATACATTTCACAAATCAGATGATGAGTATCCAGGAACAGCAAAACAAATTGATGGAGAGAAAATAGCTGCAATCTGATGAATTCACAATTTTGCATGGACTACAAGTTGTAAGATATAGGTGTTGTTGCTTATTCCTAGATATTCACAATCCTCAATGAAAAAATCTAACAATAAATGAAAGGAATAATAGTAAAGTTCTCAGTTAGTTGACTTTTATTGTCAATTAGTGCACTGCTACCATGATCATCACACCCGCGCCACTGATATATTGGAATTTCGTGAAATGAACTTTCATCGTAACAAGAACGGAAGCTCAGGCCTGGGCGGGAGCAAAACGGTGGGGGAGCTGCATTTCACTCGTCTAAAATACAGTGGGAGAGCTAACTGCTCTTCTAAAAATGCTCGCCTAAAATGATTTGGGAGAGCATTAGCTCTCCTTGTAGAATCTGGGAGAGCGGTGGGTAAAAAAAAAATACAATAACAATCTGATATCAGGTTTACAATATTTATTATTACATTTTTGTTTTATTATTACCCCAGGATAAATCGCTAGGTGTTCTTGTTGTATTTTCTTAAATTAACAAAAAACAGTAGCTACTTCCTCTTCCCATGACCAAGCTATAGTATCCGTATGGTAACCTTTTTGCTACGGTACCTGCATTCTCTTCCCGGCCAGAGTGTATGAGAAGTGAGATCTGGTGGGCTTTGCCGTCCAGGTGCCTTTGCGCATTGCTTTTGGTCACGGAATTCGTCCCCACGGTGTAGCTTTTCAAACCTTCCTTTGCTGCACCACGAAGGTTCGGATGAGCACAGAGCTTGTCGTAGTATCGAGCGCACAGTTTGCACCAAACGAAATTTACATATTGCCGACCATCTGTTAATTCGGTTTTGTATCCAATATACGCCTGTATAGCTGATCCCCACTTCTCGAAGGTCTTTTATTCAACTTTGTTTCCCTTCCCGTGTGGCATGACAATGTCGCGAACTGCTCAATTCTGTCGTCAAACTGTCAGAAAAACGGAAATCTGGTTGACAACAGCATACGAAACGCCGCTTCCGTTTTCAAACGTTGCCTTTACGAGGCATGCGCGTTGCTGAAATTCATTTCCGCTTCCTGTTACCAATCAGCCCCGGCACCAAGCCAGCTCATTTTCAAGTGAGCACGGCCCATGAATTCGTCAGTCGCATTTTTGAATTTTTGACAATCTTATGTTTTGGGCGAGCGACTGATCGGTCGCCTTACAGGTTTTGGGCGTGTGTGGAGAAGAGCGGGAGCGATCGCTCGCCTTTCCTGCCCAGGCCTGGAAGCTCAAGCGATCCCAAGATCATATGCCCATGAACAAACATAGTGAGCTAGCAATGTGGTTACTCCTCAGATGGAAAAAGTGGCCACACAATAGGAAAATGCATGTCCTTTCCGTGGTGTCAGAATGCCCCCGAAATCATGGAATGCACATGGGCAAAAACTATGTACATTCAAAGTACTGAATAAATCTATATAGACAGTGTACCTTCATTCAAGAATTGTATTGGGTTCCAAGTTCTATAAGGAAAGTTCCAATCGATTTCTGGTGTATGTTGTAGCCAAAAATTCAACAAAAGTTAATACTTCATTTAAACTTAGGAACAAGAGCTGCATGGCATTTGTGATTTCACTTCCTGCTGATATTTCCAACACTGAAACTGTTGTTGACAGTTCAGCCATCTGTGAGGGTGATTAATATCAACCACTCTGGCTCCTCAGGCTCTTGGTATTGAAGTCCCACTTGACTCTTTCAGCTGTGAAACAACAGAGAAGCAACATTAATAAAAATCCGAGTGACAGAAATCCCCAAAGATTGACAATTGTAATTGGACCCCAGGATGTGAATGGGTATGAATGGTGGTGCCCCCCCCGGTGGTCAGACTGTCATAAACATGAAGCTGTGCTATCGAAACCCCTCGGCTCTGAACCCCAGCTATTATAATGTAAGGGTGTCTCTACCAATTGATTGGCTTGTGGGAAGAAATATTTACCCCTGGTATTGTAAGTCTACTTTCTTTGAAAAAAAAAAAAGTTTTCCTCCCCTTAAATTAATTTGTTTCTGGAATAAATTGAAAGAGCTGTGTCGATGTCTCACCAAAACAACAGTACACATGGCTAGATAAATACAGTACATGTATACTAAATGGCACATGTATGTCATTTTCAAAACAGATTTGCAAGCATTCTTCGCATTGTCTAAGAGAATAAATCAGTCATCCAATCAATAAATAAATGTGATAGTATACTAACATGATATAGAAATTATATGCAAACTTAACATAGGAATTAGTGGATTTTATTAGACAAGGGGCATAACTCTGCAAAATACTTTCTGACACGACTCATTTTCGATAGGCATCTAGTTCAGGTCAAGAGAAACAACTGTATCACGTTAGGATGTTGTATATGGAACGGTTCTGAAATTATCACAATAACAAATCATAAATGGATTTTTATTTGTAAAAAGGGGCATAACTCTGCAAAATATTGTCCGAGATGACTCATTTTCGATAGGCTTCTGATTTACGTGAAGATAAATAGATGTAACAAGCATGGTTGCCATGCATGAAACGGTTCTGTAGATATCGCGGTAACGGACGGACGGACAGACGTACGGACAGCTGTACATGATGACGACAATACCCCTAGGCATTTAGAATTTATTTTATGTTCCAGACAGACCCCAATATCAGTGTAGTCCTTTCCGGCCTCTCAGGCTGAATGTTATCCTGACACAGGGACCCCAGCCTTTGATCTATCCTCTTAAAACTAAGTCCAAATTAATACGCAACAAGTTACAATTTTCAAACTGACCCGGCCCAGGAGTCGAAATATTAAAATTAATTTAACAGTCACACGAGACAGCAGATCAAAAAGTGTACCCCATCACCTTTAAGAATTACCTGAACAAGCGGTCGTTGAAATTGTCGAGTACATGTAATTCACAATTAACGACAAAGCAGCTACACGTTACCAATAAATTAATGACACCTTGTTTCCATGCACTAATTTGCAGCTGTTTGAATGAATTTTGTCAAAGATATATTTTGAACACCAAAATAAAAATAAAAAAATTATTGGCTACCTGTCACTGGAGACAGGCATTTTATTTGTCTACCTGTCTTTTTATAAAATTACCTGTCAGGGGGAGGCAGACATGAGTAAATTTCGACTCCTGCGGCTTGAGATTGAACCCAAAACACATGGCTTGTAGGGCAGATGTTCTTATTCATTAGGCCATCACAATTGACCAGATTAACAGTTAACAACAGAAGACAGTAATCCTACAAGGGTAACACACCGGTTCTTGTCGAATCACCGAAGTTAAGCATTGTTAAGCTCGGTCAATACTTGGACAGGATGCTGTACTGGCTGGACTGATCAGTGTCCAGGGTAATAGGAACTGTGAGCACTCTCGTGTTATGGTACATGTAGGCACAGTTGTGATAGGTTTGAAAATGATGCTAAAGCCTACTACTCACCCCTTCCTACAAGGGTACCTAATTTAAATTACACTATATTAAAGGCACAGGCCTCAATTTAAGGTGGTAAACTGTTTTCGGGTTGCCTGGAGGTTGCCATATGAAAAATAGTGATAACCTATTTTCTGGTCCCCATAATTTTGACTGATAATTGACAATAGGTTAATAATTATGCAATAGGTTACCATAGGTTACCAATGTAGATTTCATGGTAACCTGTTGAGAGATTTTCATCAGCACTCCTTAAATTGAGGACTGCGGCAATCACAGATTGAGAGTTTTACATCTCCACTGGTGAAATGGGATATGAAATGCACTCAACGATCCAGAGAAATGATTCTCAACAGAGAATAGATGAAGTGACCTTTCGCATAGAAATTATTTTAGGGCATAGTACTGCAGGGGACGAAAATGAATGTATTATATCTGCTATCTTCTGATGAGCTCTTCCCTGCCCACAATTAGGCTTTTTTCTTTAAATTTTGTACCAATACAT
>JAVTVY010026048.1:0-102064 GCA_036873755.1 Hanleya hanleyi | reverse complement strand
GTTAGAATAATGGAATGGTCTGTTCAAATTGTATAATGATCCTCTGGTTTGATAATAATGCACCGAAGACTGCCTAACGAAATATTGTCTGAACTGTCTGGGGAGCTTGACAGAATTGTAGAAAAATTTATGAACAAAAATTAAAGTTGTGTACAAATTCAACTGTTGGATTGGTATAATTTTCAGTTGTTTAAATAATGGATCGGTGTGATCATATTTATTGGACAGTGTTATGACTCTAAGAGCACGCTTTTGGAGTAAAATTAACGGGTTTAAATGCGAGGCGTAAGTATTTCCCCAAATAATATTGCCGTATGATAGATATGGGAATATAAGGGAGTAATATAATATATATAGACATTTCTTATTGACAGATTTTCTTATATAGTTAATTACTCCAATATTGCGTGATATTTTCTTGCTAATGTAATCAATGTGTGTGGCCCAATTCAAGCTGTCGTTAAAGTATATTCCTAAAAATTTAAAACTATTGACCATCTCTACTTCCGTTCCAGAAATTTTTACCGAGTTAAATTTTCTAGCTCGCTGTTTGTATGGCTTAATAAGCATGCATTTCGTTTTTACTATATTGAGAGAAAGGTGATTTGTGCAAAACCATTCATGTAACTTGTCTAATTCTAGTGTCATAATATTGATTGCGTCTTGCGGGTCCTTAGATGAACAGGTAACACTGGTGTCATCTGCGAAAAGAGTAAATTTTAAGATTTCAGATGCATTACATATGTCATTGATATATATGAGGAACAATATGGGTCCAAGGATCGAGCCTTGTGGTACACCATATGAAATTGGAAGTGGTGGAGATAGAATTGAATCGAAAGTTACAACTTGGGAACGGTTTGATAAGTAACTTGAGAGCCAATGTAGTGACGTACGTCGAAATCCATAATGTTCTAATTTTGCGAGAAGAATGTCGTGTTTTACGGTGTCAAATGCCTTTGATAAATCCAAAAATGTGACAAGACTGTATAATTTTGCTTCTTTACCAGATATAAGATTATCGTATAACGAGCCCGCTGCATGTGAAGTAGAATGATGAGCTCGGAATCCATACTGATGGCAGGAAATAATATCATTTGTATCCAGATAGTCGATGATCGCATTAGCAGCAATTTTTTCAAAAACTTTACTGAAACAAGGTAGTACTGAGATGGGTCGATAATTGGACATAAGATTGATATCTCCAGATTTATATATTGGTGTTACTTTAGCCGTTTTAAGAGCATCTGGTACCACCCCAGTGCTGAAAGACAAATTTATTATAAAAGATAATGGTATGGAAATATAATCAGAAACTATTTTGACGAGAGAGGTATGGATTCCATCTAAGCCTGGTGCTGAAGACTTTAGCTGCAGTATCGTGTTCTTGACAGTTTCGTTGGTTATATTTGGGAATTCAAAATTTTCATGTATGATGTTTTTCAGATATTTTTGAAAAGACGCACTGGTATTAGGAATTCTAGAGTCCAGTTGTTCGGCAATTGATGTAAAATATGTGTTAAATTTTGATGCGATTTCTGAATGATCACTAATTTCTTGACCATTGATCGTAAACTTTTTTGATGTCACAGTATTTATTTTCCGGTTCATGAGCTGGTTTAAGATTTTCCAGGTACCTTTTATGTCATGGTTGGATGAATTGAATTTATCTTCAAAATATTGTTTCTTAGATAATTTAATCAAATGGTTTAATTTGTTCCGATAAATTCTATACTGTTTATGTGTTTCGTTGTTTGGACTTACTAGATAATTTCTGTATAATTTGTTCTTTTCGTGAATTGATTCTAATATGCCATATGTAATCCAAGGTTTAATTATTTTTTTCTTCCTAGATTTTTTCGTAGTAATTAATGGAAAACATTCATTATATATTTGTAGAAATTTATGTGAAAACAATTCTAGTACTACATTGGCATCGTCCCTACTAGTGATTTCATCCCAGTTCGTGTCTTTAATTCTCTCAGTAAATAATGTTTTGGAGTCCGGAGTAATTCGGCGGAAGGTTATAGCGTGTTCTGGGGTTATGTTGTCTGTGTCGCCCTTCAGTATATGAACAATGGGAAAGTGGTCGGATATATCCGTCAATAATATACCAGACAGGAGATTGTTTTCGTGAAAGTTTAAGAAGATGTTATCGATGAGGGTTGCAGAACGGCGTTTTACGCGGGTCGGTTTGGTTATTTGTGGAAAGAAATAGTGTGATTTCAATATATTTAAAAATTCTTTGGATGGGCCATGTCTGTCAGTTTTAAATAGGTCTATATTGAAATCGCCCATTAAGATGCATTTATTTTTTTGGATCTCAGGCTGTGTCAAGAATCTTTGCAGATGTTGGTTGAGTTTGGAAACATTTTTGTCAGGCGGTCGATAGAAAATACCCACGATATATTTTTGGTTTTGGGATTCCAGCTCGACGAAGAGAGATTCATACTCGCCATCTTGGTCCAGTTGAGACAGATCGTCTCGTATTTTACACGCGTTAATGTTTTCATCAATATAGAGAATGACCCCACCCCCTTTTTTGTTGTTTCTGGAGGCTGGAAACGGAATATATCCAGGGATGTTGTAAAGATTTTCAGTGATAGGATCCAACCAGCTTTCGGAAAAACCTAGAACAGAAAACTTGTATTGTAAGTTGTGAAGGAATCCTGTGATTTCGCTGTAGTGTTTTTTTAGACTTCTAGCGTTCAGATGTAGAAATGATAGAGTGCCATCGAATTTGAAATTGTCCTGTTGTTCACAGAAGGAATCTTCCGTATAATAGTTAGAACTATGTTTATTAATATCATTCCAGTGTAGAATTTCTTGTTCATTATCATCAGTTATAGTTTTATTATCTTCTGCATCATTTAGCTCGATTGGATTAAAACACATATTCTCAATAAAGTCTAGGTTTAGAGAGTTTGATGTTGGTTTGGGGTTAAGTTCGTCACTACTTGGAATGTTGTTTCCGAAAAATGGGAGAGTGCATAATAAATTTGTGAGTGGAGCTTCCTCGTTATTTGTAAGGTTATCCATTGGGATTACATGTACTCGGGAACAGAACAGTCAGCACAGCACTAGGCAGTTCGATATTAGGTGGTGAAAAAGCTATACACACAATATTTTGGTAAATGGAACAACTTGAAATATCAAAATCAGTTAAATATAATTGATATGTTGAATAATCAAAGATTAAAACAAAAATAATAATCATAACGAAAAGTATGAAACGGTCTATCATCATGATAGTCGACACATTCCGCTCTATCACATTAGAGGTCAAAATATATTATAAAAGAAAAGTTTGCCAGGTTCTTACTGATATTTGAATATGCATGCTATAAATAATTATTATATTGTAGGAAACACATCATACTGCTGACTACAATAGGTTACGGTAGCTTGTGAATGGTATAATGCAGTCACTTTCTGTGGAGTCCATAGATGTTCATTTCATGCAGGTATAAACCTGTATTAGCCGGACAGCGAGTGGTCCCAAGAATAGATCACATTCCAACTGAACACAGATGTTATGTTGAAGCTGACACACTTAGCTAATATGCAATGGATTTGAAAGTCAGTGAATCGTGCTCTGAAAGCGAACACTTGTCACAGTGTTCAGTGCTACATGTATATGCGTGTAGCTTACAATAACCAATAATACTGACAAGATGGTACATGTATAAAGATTTAGCAGATTTTGTCGCTTGTGCAGTATACATGTTCCTACAGCATTGAATGTTTGAATACATGTATAGGGCTTGTGTGGGATTACAAGGAAACTTAGTCTGTCAAATTCGTATAATCAGTGATAATGGTAGCTGTAGGCATTGTCAGTTGTCATTACCCCAGTTACAACTGGATAAGATAACACTGTGGAGATTTTGCACTTCAAACAAATATTTACATTTACATTACATATACATTGGAAAAAGAATATATCCAGCAATAATCAATTTACAATGTGGGACACCTGGTCCTTGCTATAGGTAGCCTACAGTAAAATCAGTATATGAATAATAATAAATCATCAGGTTGGTTGTGATTTGAGTCTCCAGTTATTCATATTCAACAGTTTGTGATTTGAGTCTCCAGTAATTCATATTCAACAGTTTGTGATTTGAGTCTCCAGTAATTCATATTCAACAGTTTGTGATTTGAGTCTCCAGTAATTCATATTCAACAGTTTGTGATTTGAGTCTCCAGTAATTCATATTCAACAGTTTGTGATTTGAGTCTCAGTAATTCATATTCAACAGTTTGGATGTTTTAGTCAATTCATTTGAAATGTTTAATCCGCTATCGTGCTTACTATATGAACTGGATAATCAATCATTGATGTTGGCAATGGCACATAGTCACAGATTGGATTGGTATTTTGAATAGGATATGAAATTGAATTGATCATTGTCATTGATCAGTGTCAATCCATGATTTGTAATCACATTGATGTTCATTCAATCGGAATGTCTGGAACACAGATTGTTGAAACCATGTATGATCAATACAGGTCAAAACATATTATAATACATAAATTATAAATGTATAAATTGTCAGCTTTACCTGCTATGTTGTATGACAAATTTTCTACCTTCAGGTTTGATAATCTGGCTTTCGCGATGAATGGCGCACCCATTTGTCTTTAGGTCCAGTTCTCGTCTCCAGAATTATTTCGGTTCCTTGTCGCCGGATACGAGTTTGACATTTCAGGGACTGTCGAAGTTGATATGCGATTTCTGACATCTGTCCACGTATAATCATCATACATGGAGGGAGATCTGTTCGTATCGTCTTACGAGTTTTTCGTAGAGTGGAGGTGTCCAACAAAATCGTGTCCTTGTCCGTGTCCTTTTGCAGTCGAACTATTATTGCAGGAGGGGGTGTGGGGGGCCTAATCGTGTATTTGCGCCTAATCGTGTCAGCGCCAAATCGTGTAACAAAATTGCGCCTAAAAACGTGTTGCGCCTAATCGTGTAGGAAATTTGCGGTTAACGGTGGAACTGCGCCTAATCGTGTACCAAATTTGCGCTTAATTGTGGAACTGCGCCTAATCGTGTACGGAATTTGCGCCTATTTGTGTAAATGCGCCTAATCGTGTAAGGAGGCTGCGTCTAATCATGTAACTGCTCCTAATCATTTTAACGATCTTGCGCCTAATTTTTCGTTGCGCCTAATCGTGTAGAAAAAATGCTCCTAATTGTGGAACTGCGCCTAATAGTGTAGGAGATTTGCTCCTAATTGTGGAAATGCGCTTATTCGTGTGAGAAATATGCTCCTAATTGTGGAACTGCGCCTAATCGTGGAAATCATTTTGCGCCTAATTGTGGAACTGCGCCTAATCGTGTAGAAAATTTGCGTCTAACTGTGGAAATGCGCCTAATTGTGTATAGAGGCTACGCCTAAACGTGCACAACGTGAAGACATAAGTAGTACGTAAAGGACGAATATAGTCAACTTGACCTTTCGTCATTTTTGGGGAGGTCACGGGGAGGTCACGTGATCAAGAGGTTAAGGTCACTATAGTTCCGGGACTTCCGGTCGCGTGACCTTTGGGGCATGTATTCCTCCGCGGTGATGCGGTCTGGCGGCGATACGGTCGCGGAGGAAAAGCCTCGGTGGACAGAATGTAGTCCCAAATACATGTACGCGGGAGCCAGAGGAAATTCTCCGGCAATCTTCGCCAATCTTTGGGACATTTTCGGAGCGAGAGGAGCCCCTAGTCAACCGATTGGGTCGAGTGAGGTGTCAACGTGGAGCGCTCGTCCAGGGCGATCAAGTCTTGGGTGAGTGCATGTAAAAAGAGGAATTGTCTCCGAAAATATAAAATGCGGAACACGGACTTTCCCTCAACAATAGGAGAACGATTCGAACATTTGCATCTATAGGGGAAAATGACTGTATGGAGTGTGGGGGTGGTCATTGTTTGTTGATTTTACTGTGAGTTTTGGGGTCTTGTTTTCTTCGTCTCACCACGTAAAACACGATGGGAATGGTCTCGGAGCTAAGCGGTGAAATTTTTCGAAAAATCCCGGTACCGGGTAGGTCTGTATTTTGGCCCATACTTGCTCAGTGGATAGGTCTATACTGGAAAATGTACTCCTGGACATTGCGATATGAGTTGTGGGATCTTGTTGTTCACGTCTCACCACGTAGAACACGATGGGCGGGGTCCCGAAGCTAAGCGATCAAATTTTTCGAAAGGTTCTCGGAGGTCTGGATAGGCCCAAAGGCCTACTGGCTCAGTGGATAGGTCCATACTGGGCAATTCGCATATGTTCGTTGCGATGATATGGGCTGTGGGATCTTGTTTTTCACGTCCCATCACGTAGAACACGATGGGAGGGGTCTCGAAAATAAGCGGCGAATTTTTTTTGAAAAGTCCAGGTACCGGGTAGGTCTGTATTTTGGCCCATACTAGCTCAGTGGATAGGTCCATACTGGGAAATTTACTCCTGGACATTGCGATATGGGTTGTGGGATCTTATTTTTCACGTCTCGTCACGTATACCACGATGGTCGGGGTCCCGAAGCTAAGTGGTGAATTTTTTTTTTAAATGTCACTGCGCGTTTGTGTAGTGGGTAAATAGTGCTGGCTGGACGTTTTGGGGTCTAGGTGAGCCCCTAATGGTCCGATGGTGTCGTATGAGGTCTTATTTTGAAGCCCTCGTAGAGGAGCATCCGACTGGACTAATGTATCGTCCGTTTTCGTTATTCTGCACATGCGCAATTTGGTCGTAATATAGAAAACATACATTCTGGGGGTGCGTGAGAGTGTGTTTGGGGTTGAAATGGACCGCTATTGGTCCAAATGAGTCGTGGGATGTGTCAAAGTGAAGCTTTTGTGACGTGGAGTCAGAATGGCGTGCTTTTTATTGCAAGTCGCGTCAATCTGCGCATGCGCAGTTGGGTGTAGTAAGTAAAGTGGTCATTTTGGGGGTGCGTGGGGTGTGTTTTGGGTAGAGAGGGACCACCCTTGGTCCGAATGCGTCGTGTGGGGTGTCATTTTGTAGCTATCGGGGTATAGACCCCGACTTGAGGCATGTCCACGTCATCTGTGACATCATTGGTGACGTCATCAGTAGAAGTATTAGTGAAAGCGGGCATTTTAGGGTGTGTAGGAACGCGTTTGGGGTAGAGATGGACATCCCTGGTCCGAATGCGTCGTGTGAGGCGCCACCTTGTATCAACGCCTGCCAACGTCAACCTTAACGCTTCAACGCCCTGGTGAATTAGCCCTGAAGCTCTGATTTCATACTGAACTATAGATTGTAATTTCTGCTAATTGGCCGCTAGATGGCGCAGCGGTATATTACTGCACGCTTGGCTGAACACAGGTGCCAGTCGTCTTTTGACTGCCGCTTAAACGGTGTACGACCGACAGTGTATTGAGCCCGATTCGAGATTACCCAGCATGGGGTCAATTGAGGTCTCCCAGCTTACTCGTTAATTGTACAATCAACTCTCAATGTATCATCTTTAAATATATTTAACTCTGGTAGAATATCTGATCTTATAGACAAGCCTGTTACACACACACAAAAGGCATACGTTGGATCAGATATTGGACATTGAATTTAAGCAATAACACCTAGATGAAAGAATATAACAAAATATGCACTTCAAAACCGATGAATATTAATAATAATATTGGTTGAAGAGAAATGTAACACTTTGTTGTATTATACATGTATTTTTACAGATTATGGCATTTCGACCTACCAGTTATAGTCCAACGCTTGTGAAAATATTCAAGAAAAGTTTGTATAGATACCGTGTGAATTTCACTGAATAATACTTCCCTGTTCCAGTTTCAGTATTACGCCAACAAACATAAATCACAGCATTCTAATCAAGAAAGAGGAGTTCACACATTGTATTTGGCAACAGATACTCATATAAAGTCAATTACAGTCTACGTTTTCAGGGTGGGATAAAGGTGTAAAGAAGCTGTGCGATATTGTTTTTGGTGTTGATCACACAATCATATTATGAAAATCAACCTGCTGGATGTTCCTGTCCGTAACGTTTTCGAAGCCGCAATAGTGACAAGAACCCAAGCTACATAATAATAGAAGGTTCAAGAGTTAAAAAACCAAGCTTTCGATTCTATTGTTCGACTTCTTCCTTTGCAAACATAAAGTTTCTGAGTAAAACAAACCTCTCTGACTTTCTGAGTAAAACAAAACTCTAATGATTATATTCTAAAGGCAAACGTTAAGACGGAAATGTGACAATACTTTAGGTGTTGATTATCGGGAGGATCAGAGAGACAGCCCATAAAACCTGAGACTGAAACTGTTTCGGCTGTTGAAGAAAACAGCTAACTATCTGTTCATGAAATTAAACAGAAACTTGTGGCACTCGGTGTTTCAACAAAACTAAGAAAGAAAGAAAAACTTCTGTCATTGCTGAATAGATTGAATTCATGATATGGCACAATTTACTGCGAAATTTTTGCACTCATTGGTCAAAATGAGTGCAAAGTGTCATATATTGTACATACATGTACTATTTGTAAATAAAACAATACCCATATAATCGTTTGTTACAATCTTCTATTTTGCATTGAAGTGGTTTAATTATATAATGATTGGTCAGAAACGACTTCGCCTCGTGCAATACACAATTGGAATCCATGCTTAATCCGCCCAGCAGGTATCGTCACCTGTCACCAGGTCTCCGCGTTAATTGCCACCGACCGGCCCCCACTTAATCACTCTAGCTGAACCCCTTATAGAGTCTTTCTCTAAAAATTCTCAAACTTTAAATTGAAATGGAAGCAAGAAGATATTTAATAATTAGACCAAATAAAGAACCATGAGATAGAACACGATATGGTTTGTATAACGCCATGCTGGCAAATATCGTTGGCTGAACGGTGTTTTACCTATAAACGTTTAAAAGTGAGCTACTTTCGGCTTTTTCGTGAACACCTATGCTAAGGTATAGGTAGAAAATGCAAATTGAACCCTCATTCTTAAATCAAATTGGAAGCAAGTAAAACATTTTCCATGGGAAAATAAAATAGCACATCGTATGGATATACTATTCGAAATTAACTTAATATGCTGGCAAATGTTGTCACCCTAACAGAAATGCTCGATTTTCAGCTTAGAAAAGCATGTCCTATCTAATCCAGGTTAAATTTCCCAGGCCATGTTGAGCAGTGGAGTCGATCTGCGCCAGACAGAGTTGTCGTCCCTTACTACTCGAAGTTGGACATGTTCTAGATAGTCCATGAAATTGACACTAATTCATCGAAATGCGGTGAGCTAAAGTCCGTGTTCCGCATTTTATATTTTCGGAGACAAGTCCTCTTTTTACATACACCCACCCATGACTTGATGGGCAGGCTCGATAAGCCGGAGACCGATATTAGCCCTTTTGGACCTTGTTGATAGGAGTTTTCCCCTATTTTGGTTTAAGTAGTTTATTTCGAGACATGGGGGAGCGAAGTAAGCAAAGCTTATCAATACGTCTTCCCAATAAAAAAAAGTACTATATATCAATTGAACCTCGAAAATAAATATAAATACTTATAACAAATTAGGCGGCGAAGGAATATACAAAATGCATTTGAAGCTCATGACAGAGAGTAAACATTGTGATTTGTTTGAGACCCTGTGTGCTGAAGAGATGAATGAACACGATCAGCTTGCTGAGTACATGGTTGCTGGGCATCAAGTGTCGAAATAGTAATTTTAAAGAATAGCACTGAAGCAGGAGGAACTATTAGAGAACTATATATATTATTAAGTGTATTTACCAATATGGTTCTTTGATCGACAAATTGAGGACATTGAAAGAAAAAGTGATCGACTGTTTCGTCAAAATATCCGCAATTGCAAGTTGTTGTATTTCTCAGGAAATTATTGAACAGGTGTCTGTTAAGATTACTGCAACCATTGCGGAGGCGACACAATATTATATTTCCTTTACGTGTACATAAATAGTGCTAAGATGGTGGGATGGAGACTTGTGTCATGTTCTGCAGCTGGCGTTTAAAAATTGGCAGAGTAGGACAGTTTTTGACTGTGTAAGATAGTAAATTCCACTCGCGTAATGTTGCTGGATAAAATGAATTTCGGAATAGTTCCGTGCGACATCTGTAGGGGGTTAACTGTGATGCGTTTCTGATGTTGTATGGATTGCGTTCCCCAATGCGAGCTGAGAGATGAGCGTACAAAGAGGAAGGTGCCATACCATTAATAATGTTATATAACATAATAAGTCTATGGACTTGTCGTCTGCGAGACAGCGTTTCAAATCCAGCTTCCAAATATAAGGTGTCTGAACTAACACTGCATGTGACGCCAGTTATCGCTCTGAGTGTGTCTTTTTGAATATTTTCAAGTCTTATCACATAAGATTGTGGAATATTATCCCAGACGACGTCTGCATATTCTAGACTTGGTCTTATACATAATTTCAAGGCATTTACGATCTTCCTCGTGGTCGTTCCAGTTAGCCTTAGTGTTAAGGATCAGACCGAGATGCTTATGATTACGTGACGGTTGAAGAGTTGAATTTTGAAATATTATTGGAAAAGATGAATGGATATATGTCTCAAAGAAGCGAGAAGAGAAACTGTTTTCGCGGCATTAAAATCGACCAACCATGTCTGCGCCCAGTCAGAAACAATGTCTATATCGTGATTGATGGATGGCAGTTGGTTAAACAGATTATCAGATATGATGTACAAACAAGTGTCATCAGCAAAAAGACGTATGCTGTTAATGACATTAGCAGGTAAATCGTTTATAAATAATACGAACAGAAGCGGACCAAAAACAGAGCCTTGTGGCACACCTGCTTCTAAACATAACACAGTGGATTCTTTTCCCTGGTTCACCACCCGCTGACAACGATTTTGTAAATAGCTTTTGAACCATAGCAAAAGGCTTCCAGTAATACCGAATTGTTGTAGTTTGTTAAGTAAGCCGTTATGCCACACTCTAGCAAAGGCCTTTGATATGCCAAAGAATAGAAAGAGTACTTCTTTCTGTTCGTCAAGTGCCTTTGTCAAGTCAAAGTAAATATCAAGTAACTGTGTTACAGTGGATTGCGACGGGAGAAAATCAGATTGGCTCGGTGTTATGTCGTACCGTATGTAATTATAAATGTACTTGAACACGACCCTCTTCATGACTTTACTCAGACAACTTAATAGTGATTTGGGACGGTAGTTACAGACAAGATTTCGTTCACCTTTTTACCCCTCGGCCAATTTTGGCCATGGGGTATTGTCGTCGTCTTGTACGTCCGTACGTCCGTACGTGAGCGAGATAGCCGGAAAACGGTTCCACTGAAGAATTCCAAATTTGGTATGCTTATTTACCTAGTCAAGGACCAGAAGCTTATTGAATTGGGACCAGATTGGATGGAAACCTTGGCGGCCATCTTTAATTTTATGCAAAATGGGTAATGATCCATATCTCGGAAACTATTCAACTGTTCAATACGAAAGATGGTATACATCATCGATACATCAAGCAACTTTAAATGAATTACCAAACCGGCTTTTCTGATTGGCTGGAGATCCTGGAAGCCATCTTTAATTTATGCGAAATCGATAATGATACATATCTCTGTTACCATTCAGTTGTTTTATATGAAAGTTGGTATACATCATCGATACATCCAGATGCTTTGAATCGGGACCTGATTGACCGAAAATCTTGGTGGCCATCTTTAATTTATGCAAAAACTTTAATGATATATATCTCGGATACCATTTAAGTGTTCTATACCAAACTTGGTATACAGCATCGATGTATCAAGAGACTTGCAATGAATAACCACATCAGTTCCTCTGGGTGGGGAAAAGGATGGGCGGCCATCTTTAATTTATGCAAAATCATTAATGATGTCGTTCTCTGATACCGTTCAAGTGCTTGATGTAAAATTTGATATATATCATCGATGCATCGAGAGACTTACAACAAATGACAGTTCTGGTTTCTCTGATTGAGCGGAACCCTTGGTGGCCATCTTTAATTTATGCAAAATCTTTAATGATGTATATCTCTGATACCATTTCAGTGTTCTATACGAAACTTGGTATATCATCGATGCATCAAGAGACTTATGACAAATGACAGTTCTGGTTTCTCTGATTGGGCAGAAACCTTGGTGACCATCTTTAATTTATGCAAAATCTTTAATGATGTATATCTCTGATATCATTTCAGTGTTCTATACGAAACTTGGTATAAAACATCAATGTATCAAGAGACTTTGAATGAATAACCACAAAAGTTCCTCTGAGTGGCGGGAAGAATGGGCGGCCATCTTTAATTTATGCGAAATCATTAATGATCTCTATCCCTGATACTGTTCAAATGCTCGATGTAAATTTCGGTATATATCATTGATGCATCAAGAAACTTATGTAATGAATACCGGTTTCTCTGATTGGACGGAAACCTTAGGGGTCATTTCTAATTGCAAATTTTTTGATAATCTGTATATTTGTGACTTGACTGCTTGGTGTTCCTGACATCTTGGTTCGAATTGAATACATTATGAATGTACCCAGAGCCGAGGGGTTTTCAGATGCGCAGCTTCGTATTTATACAATGGTGTCACATTAGCAACTTTCCATTCTGTCGGATAAGTCGATGTTTTCAATGAGTGATTAAATAAACGAGCAAGAATTGGAGAGAGAACGTTTTTACCTTCGGACAAACATTTCGGACTTGGTCTGGACCAAGCGCTTTGGACGTATCTAAATTAGAAATAATGTTGTCGACGTCTGTAGTATCTACAGTAAACATATCTAAGGTATTTTCCGTGTAGATTGATATAGGTGGCAACGGAGTGTTGGAATCATCAATTCTGGTAATATTAGCAAAGAAACCGTTTAAAATTTCGGCTTTCTCACTGCATTCGTATGCAAAAGAGCCGTCCACTTTCTTAAGATGTGGAACGTCATTAAAATTATTGTTCGAATCTTTCAGGAAAGATTTGCTGAGTTTCCACCACTGTTTAGAACCAACTCGACCAGTCTCAATTTTCTGTGCTGTTTTGATTTTAAATTCCTTTTTAGTAGAGCAAACGAGAGCATTTACCAAATTTCTCTGTTTTTTAAAACGTTCAATATCATTTGCAGAATTGGTAATTCTAGAATGCTTAACAAATTTAACTCTGATTCTCATATCATGTTTTATTTTGTGTGTCATCCATGATTTATCGCCTGGATGAATGCAAATGTATTTGTTGGGGATAGATTCTCTAGCTGCTCTCATAATAACTGATGTAATACAGTCACACCAAATATCCACGTTATTATCGTCTGACAGGACTTCCCATTCGGCGTTTACAAGATGTTGTCTAAATATGTCCCAGTCGGCTTTTTCGTAATTTCAGATCAAACGTCTGAAGCTAGGCCTTTTCGGGATACATGATTTTATGAGGATAAAAACTGGAGAATGGTCGCTACAAAAAGGTACAAGAACGCCGCTATCACAGACGAGTTGAGCCATATTACAAATGATTGGGTCTAAAAGAGAATTTGAAACGGGTCGAGTTGGTTCAGTTATTAGTTGATTAAGTCCTAAGGAAGTTATTATGCCACGTAGGTGAAACTTGGAAGCACTCAGAAGATCATCGTTCAGGTCACCGATAATTACAATGTTTTTCCCAGGATTAGAATTCCGGACAACAACACTTCCCCTATTTTAGGGATAAAGTCCGTGTTCCGCTTTTCATATTTTTGGGACAAATCCTCAATTTACATGCACCCATCAATGACTTGATCGCCCTGGACGAGCGCTCCAATTTGACACCTCACTCGACCCAATCGGTTGACTAGGGCTCCTCTCGCCCCCAAAATGTCCCAAAGATTGGCGAAGATTGCCGGAGAAATTCCCCCGGCTCCCGCGTATTTGGGACTACATTCTGTCCGCCGAGGCTTTCCCCCCGCGACCGCATCGCCGCCAGACCGCATCACCGCGGAGGAATACATGCCCCAAAGGTCACGCGACCGGAAGTCCCGGAACTATAGTGACCTTAACCTCTTGATCACGTGACCTCCCCAAAAATGACGAAAGGTCAAGTTGACTATATTCGTCCTTTACGTACTACTTATGTCTTCACGTTGTGCACGTTTAGGCGTAGCCTCTATACACAATTAGGCGCATTTCCACAGTTAGACGCAAATTTTCTACACGATTAGGCACAGTTCCACAATTAGGCGCAAACTGATTTCCACGATTAGGCGCAGTTCCACAATTAGGAGCATATTTCTCACACGAATAAGCACATTTCCACAATTAGGAGCAAATCCCCTACACGATTAGGCGCAGTTCCACAATTAGGAGCATTTTTTCTACACGATTAGGCGCAACGAAAAATTAGGCGCAAGATCGTTAAAATGATTAGGAGCAGTTACATGATTAGACGCAGCCTCCTTACACGATTAGGCGCATTTACACAAATAGGCGCAAATTCCGTACATGATTAGGCGCAGTTCCACAATTAAGCGCAAATTTGGTACACGATTAGGCGCAGTTCCACCGTTAACCGCAAATTTCCTACACGATTAGGCGCAACACGTTTTTAGGCGCAATTTTGTTACACGATTTGGCGCTGACACGATTAGGCGCAAATACACGATTAGGCCCCCCACAGGGGGCTCAGACTCAGTTTTGCCATTTCTAGTTTTATGTTCGGGTCGCCTGGGCAATCTGTGGCAGGATACAAAATCCATTTCTTCCACAACATCTGGGTCTAATTTCAAGTCCTGGGTAAGAAAATCTCGGAGTACTTTTTCAGTATTTTCTCGGACATTTTCTTGCGGAATACCATAGATTCGGAGGTTACGTTTTCTATCGTGAATCTCCGACAGAGTTACCTTTTCGTGGAGTGCATTTATCTGTGCCAATAGTTGGGCCTTTGATCGAATGTTTGATAATTCTAATACCAACCATCCCTCCCTGGGTTTTTTCTTTTCAGCTACCAGCCTCGACATCATGCCATCTTCAACAGAGTTATTTGCTGTCCATATGAGGTATATCATGCTAGCAGAGTATTGTTTCAATGAAGTACGTCTTCATTGAAGTTCGAAGGTCCGTATACCTCCGAAGTTTTTCGACAAAACTATCACCTTTTGTTGTCAAAAATCTATGTCAGCGGCAAATTCATTCTATTCTCTTCTATTAACATAACCAAATTTGTTAATAACAAAATATAACATGCCTCTATGCCAAAATTCAGATTTCTATAGTTTGCTCTTTGCGTAGTTTGACTAACTACGACGTCGGTTGGCTGAAAGCTGATATGTAGCATTTTGTATATTTTGGTTATCACATCATCCTCAGAGAGTTTTCTGGATTCTCTAACTTAAAGCACTTGGTCTGCTATCTTTATTATTCAATGTTGTGATTATTTCACCAGCAAACTTCATGTGACGCAGTCAAAACTCTAGCATCCAGCACCATTATATGTATTAATTAATCTAGTGCCTGTATTACACTCGTCTTGTTATATCAGTTATATATATCAACCTCATATTTTTCCTTTAGGTCTGCAAAAGTTTGGGATGAACGTCTTGAATGTAATTAAACTGGATGGTCATGCTTTAATTTCCATTTTCGAGAAAGTTCTAGAGCAGAAAATAGTTAATATAGTTGATAATCTCGCGGGAAAATATCACTTCGAGACTCAACTGAAAACACGTATATATATATATATCTGCCTGTCAGCAGATATAATTAGGTGATTCAAATGGTCACCTGACTTGTGGGAATTTTCGAGGCAGACCTTTACTTAAATTAATTAACATGTCAAGGTGCCTGAACGCTCTAAGGCGTACAAGTATCATGGGGCACAGCTCCAGATATTGCTCATCTCTGCTTTTCTTCGGGGACTGGTTTTCTAATTGCCCTAGGTATATCTATCATAAGCATACGAAAATCGTCTTCGTCTCAATATACTATTAGAAATGCGCGAAATTCCCATATTTCATCGGTAGTCCAAACATTGCAAAAATGAGTTTCTTAATTTCTATCGTTGTTTAAAATGGGTGCACGCCGTATGAACCTGTATACATGCAAGTCGTTCTATTTGGCCGTCCCGTACGATTTCATCCGTAGAGGCAACAGTAGTTAAATGCAACATATAAAGGTGATGAAAAACGATTTGGGCGTACTGACAAGAAGTGTTCTGATCTCACAGGTCAATATTCTGACTGAATATCCAAAACGACGACAGAAACCAAAATGATCCCTGTGATGATTGGTATCTCAGCCACGCTTTCACTGTAGACGTTCATGTGGACATATTGTATGGCTTGACTACACGGCCCCCAGCACCGGCTAAATTACCCCTGTAATATACGACATAAATTGATAAGAATGACCATATTAACGTGATGGCAGATCCGATTCTAAACGTTTGCCTCCTTTATACTAAAAATGTAGTTCTCATAGTTTAGTTCTGGATCATTGGATGATCAAAATGCTGTTGCGTTAGTTTTGGGCGGTATTGTACAGCCCTTCTAATTGGCAGATCTATATACTCTCTCTTGGCGACTAGACGGCCTATAGCTTTTACCAAGAAAACATATGCGTCCTAGCTGTAACGTTTCTTGATAGTTACCTACGCAGTTCTCTGAAGCAATACTTATGTTTTTCGAACAATGAGTTTGTATTCTGATCTTTTCTGCTATAATTTTTTACCTATCATTTATGTAGTTATCTGGAACTGCTTGTGTATATCGTAGTAGCTATCTTTGGAACTACGCACATGTTATTGCAGTTTCTTTCAGCATTTCAAAGTAAAATTTAACAAGTATCCACTCTGAAAATTCTCTTGAGCATTATTTATTCATGCATCGTAATCTAGACTATTGCATATTCATTCTAGTGGTTCCTTGGAACAGTGTTCTCGCGTTCTTATTTTCTGTAGAAATAGTTCCGAATTTCTATGCTTGCTCTCGTTATATCACAGAATCGTCAATTCACGGCACGTGATGACACCCGTGTCTTTAAGGAGCGCAAATGCAAGCGAAAAAGTTTGTGGCCAAAATATGTCCACGAAGGCACTGACGGATGAAGTGAATGGAGATCCCTTTTACCGTTCACCCGGACAAGCCTGGATTTGCCGAAAAGGATTCTAACATATCGTTGATTGACTAACTTAGCGAATATTCGCTTTATTCCCATGGAAATTGTACAAATTGAAAAGCTCCAAGAGTAGGGAATATTATTTCTTTCACCAATTTCCCTGTGCCTAAATGATAGACAGTGATCGTGTTGAATGGATGGGTGAATTAGTGAGCGTCGGAAAGGCCGCGCCAGCGACATGTACATGTATATCGGGGCCCTAATTATTTAAACTCGGTGCAGCAGGCCAATCAAATGTTCTCACTGGGTTATATAGCACTCGTTATTGTTGTCATTGATTTGCAATGATGCTATTTTTTTAATATTAACTTGTGACAAAGCTAAACATAATTGATGACTTTTAAGTTCAATCTGAAATGCTACTGATGTCAATCAAATATTGAATATGACACATCCCCAACCCAATAGTACTGTGTGAGGAGAACACTGAAACTATTTTATTTGACTGTTTACTAGATTGCCTTTATTAATTTGCCCATTTCGTTTCATGCTTTCAGAAATTTGGCTACCTTACATAATGGTCATTTATCATAATAATGCCATTATACATTTTGGTCCTCCAATTATTGACGCGGAAATTATTTTATGGACTACGGCTTAATATTGAATGTCAATGTGATGGGGCTTGGACGATAGAAACGTCACGATATCTTTGACGATGGAAATATTACGATCTCTTTGACGATAAGAACATCACAATGTCTTTGACGATAGGAACATCACGATGTCTTTGCCGATAGGAACATCACGATGTCTTTGACGATCGGAACATCACAATGTCTTTGATGATATGAATATTACGATGTATTTGACGATAGGAACATCACGATATCTTTGACGATAAGAACATCACGATGTCTTTGACGATAGGAACATCGAGATGTCTTTGACGATAGGAACATCACAATGTCTTTGACGATAGGAACATCACGATGTCGTTGACGATAGGAACATCACAATGTCTTTGATGATAGGAACATCACAATGTCTTTGATGATATTGTCGCGAAAGGTTTTCTACCTGTAATCGTCTGCATGACAATGTGAATATATGTGTCACCACCTTAATCTCAGATAGTTGTAGCCCACTCTAATTCTAACTCCTTTGAAATGCTATGTTAGGTCACTAATATTGGTGCCTGTTACATGCCCCCATTGATTCGATCACCCGTTCGTTCATTTATTCATTCATTCATGCGTTCATTCATTCACATTCCCGCACGTCAATTTACATGCGTGTTCTCGTAGCCTAATTTATTTTGCGTATCTACTCATTATGAGTACGGTGCGGCACGCACGCACCCGTGTGCGACGGTTTGTTATGCAATTGTAGGCCGTTCTCGGATATAAAACTGGCATACCGGTACGACTCTGGTATTCGCCTACTCGGTGTAATCGTGGTCGGACTGCTAACAATCTTCCCGATTGTTCATTACTATTCAAGTATGTTATTCGTACAGTTTTCTCGTTTATGGAACGGTCAGTATAATTGATAGGTGCTATAACTTGACCCAAGGGTAATATTTGGATTGTGTATTCTGATTGATATATTTGGGGTTGAATATCATTGTTTTTTGGGGATTATTGTGAATTAGTGTGGACATTATTATCTAATTGACTAAAGCTGAATTGATGTTAGACTGACATGGATTCTCCTACACGGTGTAAGCGTGGTCGGACTGCTAACAATCTTCCCGATTGTTCATTACTATTCAGGTCCAGAATAAACTCGTGTAACGGTTGTCCACTAACTCCTGGTGTTGAGTCCTTCCTTCCCGTCCGAACAATTTATCCCGTGACAATTTGGCGCCCGATGGGGGACGGCGAGAAGACCGTCAGCTGTTCGAGTCTACACCCAAGGGACTTGAGTGTTTCCGACCAACTTCGTTGATTGAGCCAGATCTCCGAGCTCGAGCCATATCTCCGAGGTCGAGCCGTAAGCCACACCTTTGAGAAGATTGGACGTTTCAACGTTGACAAAGTGCACGTTCTTCTGTCGTGGAGCATCTGTGTGTGTGCCTGGTAAATATTATCTGCATGAGACTACTCTTAAGTGATCGTCAGCGAGACGCTGGTGCTGACGGTAACAGCTCCATTTGATTGGAGTAATCTTGAAACCTGATACGGATTCTATGTGACGTCACCTTTGGAACTTTACCTGTAATAAAAACCAGACTGGTGAGTGTTTATTATTCGTGATTCGACCTTGGCCTTGGACTCTTGACTTTATGTAGAAAAAGTAAGGGCGTTTGTCCATTTCGCTTCGCGTGTGACCACTTGCTGTTGAACTGTGCATATTTGAGGACTGATATTCGAACTATGAACACTGGTTACAATGAGAATGAATGTGCAAATGGTGGAATGTGTGCGGGAGTGCTTATGAATTAGTGTTAGATATAATTGCATTGAAGTTTTGTATGAAAAAAAAACGGAAAAAAACAAACAAACAAAATTGCCATATTAATTAGTTAGTATTTGTTTGATATTGGGAGTCAACGTAATCGCTCCTACTTAGATTTGTATTTTGATTGTTCAATTTTGTCTTGATTTCGTGTGAAGATTGACAGCAGTGAGCGCGGTGTTAAACGCTTACTATTTACAGCCGTGAACGCGATTTTCTTAAACGTTACTACTTACTGTCTTCATGTAACGCGACACGAATATCGAATAGCTTCTGTACACTAATCGGATTTGCGCTGATCGTTTACGTCGTTGTCAATTTCATATCGTGAAATTGATCGTGTCTTCGGCAAACTTCATCACACATTATCATCTCATACGTCATCATGTACATCTAATTGTTTTGAATTAACTTTGTAACTATTTCCCACTTAACACTGCACTACACTGTAAGAAATTTTCGGAAAATTAGGCAACCGTTTGATTTCAGCATGAGCTACGGAAACGCCGGGGATGAAATGGCAGAGGGATGGGATGACCTGGAACGACCCTCGTCCTTTGAGAAGAAAGGCGCAGACAGAATCACAGACGCTGAAGAAAGGCGTATGGTTGACTTCTTGAATAAGTCTGGTAAATACAACATTACATCTGCTGTGGGTTTTGGGTCCCCGAATTTTCCTCGGTCGTATATGCCTCCCCCTACAAAGAATACATCATCTGTTCAAATACCTAAAATAACATTTTTCTCCGGCGCGGAGCCGACACCAAAAGGAGAATCTTCATTGAGGTTAAATGTTTGCTTAGAGATAAAGTTCATCCTGATGCCGTTATATTACAAGCGGTACGAAAATCTCTTAAAGGTGAAGCTGGTAAGTGCTGCCTCCATCTTGGTGAAGGAGTGTCTGTAGATGCTATTATTGATAAACTTGAATGAGCTTTTGGGACCGTGGCTACGGGAGAAGCTATTCTTCAAAGTTTTTACATGGAACAGCAAAAGCCTGATGAATCGGTATCAAGCTGGGCATGTAGGTTAGAGGATATGCTACAAACGGCAATAGAAAAAGGGTCTATTAAAAGGGGTTCTGACAAGAAGTTGAGAAACAAATTTTGGACGGGGTTGTACAATGAGAGACTGAAGTCGGCAACGCGTCATAAATTTGACAGCATAGATAATTTTGATACATTATTACGAGAGGTAAGATGTGTCGAAGGGGAGCTAACCGATACGGATAAAGTCAACAAGGGTAAGAGATCTCACCACCAGTTGCATGTAGTTGAACCGGCCGTAACTGGCGAGTCTTCAAAATATGGTGAGGTGTTAACTCATATGAAGGATATTTCTGAGCGTCTGAAGCGGTTGGAAGAACAGCCATCCGTAGATAACGCAAATTCTGACGTACTTTCTCAAGTCCTACAGAAATTAGCTGTGTTGGAAGAGAAAGTTGATCGGGGTAATCGTCCGTATGGTAGGGGTCGAGGTAGGACTTTCCGAGGCCGCTATGAGCAGACTACTCCCAAGGCGGCTGCACAAAATGAAAGAGACGATAGTATGGAGAGCAACAGATCATTTAATTTAAACGCCCATTGACCTCTATGTGTGGGCTAAGTAGGGGTCAAGAGAGCCAGAGCCCGGATGTAGAAAAAACGTCATTAGTTGGCGCTCCCAATGAATCTACTATCATTATAAATGGGATAGAGTGTCCTTGTTTAGTGGATACAGGGTCGATGGTCACAACGGTGAGTAGACAGTTTTTTGAAGAAAAACTTAGTGACCTGATGTCCATGGATAACTTCCGGCTTGAGGTAAGTGGAGCAACAGGTGCTACAGTACCATACCATGGGTATATTGAAGTGGAGCTGTCGATATCGGGGTCGAATAAAGCTGTATTGGCTCCGGTACTCGTGGTGCCCGATACCAATTACAACTCTATGGTACCGATCATAGCTGGTATGAATATAATCAAGCTATTTTCGGGAACCCTCGCTGATACTGCAGATCCATGGCAAACTGCTTTCCGCTTAGTGCAAAATGGAGGCTCCCTTGGGACGATTCGTTCAACTAATACCCGTTCACTGACTGTTAAGCCTAGTGAGCTTATCACTGTGAGGGGTATATTACATAACCCCCCGAGGGTCAGCCACCCAGTGGTGACTGACCAAAGTCAAACCGGTTTGAATGGTAGTTTGTTAATTAGTCCTCAACTAGTTAATTTAAATTCCAATGGTTCCACTTCCTTTGTAAACGTACGGATTTGCAATTTGTCTGTCAGACCTGTGATGATAGAGCCAAGAACTAGCCTGTGTATGTTAGAAACTGCCGCTGTTGTTCCTCCTGTGGAGAATAGCTGTTGCCGGAAACCAGACTATCCCGAAGGAGCGGGACAGAAAACACTCGATGAGGTAGGTATAGACCTTAAAGAAAGTCCACTTTTCGACAGTCAACGACAACATGCAGAGAGTTTATTGAAACGATGGACACCGATTATGTCTGTTAGTCTACTTGATCTTGGTCAGACTTCCACCTACAAACACCGTATTAAACTGACCGACGATACTCCGTTTAAGGAACCATACCGACGTATACCACCCGCTCTGTTTGACGAGGTTAAGGCATACCTTAATGAAATTGTGCATGCGGAGCGATTCGAGAGTCCAGTAGTCCGTTTTCGTCTAATGTAGTCCTTGTTCGCAAACCTGACAATAGTTTAAGATTTTGCTTGGACTACAGAAAGCTAAACGCTAGAACTGTGCGCGACTCGTACGCTCTGCCACGCATCGACGAAACGCTGGATTGTTTAGCTGGTTCCGTTTGGTTCACCGAATTGGACTTAAGGTCGGGTTATTGGCAAGTTCAAATGGCGGAAGAAGACAAAGCGAAAACTGCCTTCACTGTGGGATCGCTTGGTTTTTTGAATGCGAGCGGATGCCTTTTGGTCTGACAAACGCGCCTGCGACGTTTCAACGACTTGTGGAGACCTGTTTAAAAGACCTGAACCTCAAGGAGTGTCTAATTTATTTAGACGATATAATTATATACTCCCGCACGATCGAAGAACATCTGAAAAGGCTGGAAAACGTGTTCCGTAGATTACAGCAGCATGGGCTCTCAAGCCTTCAAAGTGCGAGTTCTTTCGTAACCGAGTCAAATATCTAGGTCACATAATTTCCGAAAACGGAATCGAAACCGATCCTGAGAAAGTCAAAGCTCTGAAGCAGTGGCCTCGTCCACGGAATGTACGCGAACTACGAAAGTTCCTCGGGTTCGCCGGATTTTACCGAAGATTCGTTTCAAACTATGCTCGGATCGTTCGGTGTCTGAATAATCTGCTCGTGGACCAACCAAAGAAAATCAAGGGCAAACCGAGAACGAAGAGGATTCCGAAATGGAGCTGGCAAGCACAACACCAGGAAGCGTTTGACCAGGTTATAGTAGCGCTAACCACCCCACTTATTCTGGCGTATGCAGATTACAGCCTGCCGTTTGTATTACACGTGGACGCAAGCGCAGATGGTTTGGGTGCGGTCCTTTACCAAAAGCAGCAGGGGATTGATAGAGTTATCGCTTATGCCAGCAGGGGCATTAAAAATGCAGAGAAGAACTACCCTATCCATAAACGAGAGTTCTTGGCGTTGAAGTGGGCGGTCTGCGACAAATTTAAGGATTATTTGTACGGCCATAAGTTTACTGCAAGGACTGACAACAACCCTATGACATACATCCTAACTACAGCTAGATTAGACGCTACTGGTCATCGATGGCTTGCCGAACTATCTATTGATGACTTCGCGCTGGAGTACAAGTCTGGTTTATCCCATCAGGATGCCGACGGATTATCTCGCCATCCAGCTTACACTGGTGAAACCATTTCAGATGAGACGAATTTGAGCAGTGAAGTGGTCCGAGCCATCTGTAATTCTCAGTGCAACCAGCCTTACGTTGAATGTCTGGGCTGGAAGGTTGCCGACGAAATGCCACCAAACGGAGATGTCCCAGTTCTTTCCGCTGCACAAGTTTGTATACCACTTTCTTCAGATGGCGCTAGCTGGCGGAAACTGCAACTGAACGACCACGCTATTGGGAGAGTGTTATCCTTTCTAGAGGCCGCAGTGAAACCGGAAGGTAAGACTCTACCCACGGAAACGTTCCTTGTTACGAGATTGGGAGAAACTGGAGTTAAAGGATGGAGTCCTGTATCATAGAAGAAATGATGAAGGTGTAGTTTCCTCCCAGATTGTACTTCCGTTTCAGTTCAGGAGTCTGGTGCTGGAGAGCCTTCACAATGATACAGGTCATCAAGGAAGGGAGAGAACTTATCACTTGGTCCGTGAACGATTTTTCTGGCCAGGGATGTCCGAAGATGTCCGAAGATGGGTGAAGTTCTGCGGTCGATGCATCCGGCGGAAGTCTGTGACTGCTCACAAGTTTGCGCCTCTGGTAAGTATTGAGACTTCCCAGACGATGGAGTTAGTTTGTACAGACTTCTTATCGTTGGAGGAATCCAAGGGCGGTTTCTCGTCAATATTAGTGATAACCGATCACTTCACCCGCTACGCTCAAGCAATTCCTACGCGGAATCAAACTGCGAAAACAACTATATGACAACTACTTCGTACACTATGGTTTTCCAGGCAAATTACACAGCGACAAAGGTCGTAACTACGAGTCTAATGTAATTAGAGAACTGTGTAAAATTATTGGTGTAAATAAAAGTAGAACTACCCCATACCATCCAGAGGGTAACGGCATGTGTGAGCGTTTCAACCAAACGTTGCTCAACATGCTGGGTACCCTCACTGAAGACCAAAAAGCAAACTGGAAGAGCTATGTTTCCTCGTTAGTACATGCCTACAACGCAACCAAACATGAGAGTACAAGTTATTCGCCATTCTATCTCTTGTTTGGACGTCACCCTCGTTTAGCGTTAGACGCTTACTTGGATATAGACCCAAATGACTCTGCGGATGTAGTTGATAAAACTCTATATGCTTCTCAGTTGAGAAAACGGCTTGACACGGCTTAAAAGCTAGCTTCCACAGAAGCTAGGAAAACCTCGTCTAGATATAAGAAATATTACGACGCGGGTGTTCGGGAGTCAACACTGCAAACAGGTGATCGAGTTTTAGTCAAGAATGTAGGTATCCGAGGTAAACATAAACTAGCAGACCGCTGGGAAAGACTGCCGTACAAAATCTTGTCCCAACCGAATAGAGGTATTCCCGTGTTTAAGGTGGAACAGGAAACCACTGGTAAGAAGCGAACTCTGCATCGTAACATGCTACTTCCTTTTCAGTCACTTCCGGTCCCACAAGAAGATGCTCGGCAGCATAAACCGAACGGAATCAGAAGATTAGGTAGGCCACTCAAAGTCGCCAGGCGGTCTTTGTCGTCATCGTCCTCAGAGAGTGACAGTGAGTATGAAGTTCTTCCTTTACAGACGTATACGCCTCCAGTGTCAGACCGCCACGGCTCGGTGGTATCAAATGTAGTTCCTGTTCCTTATTCTGTTGACGCTGGGTTTGCGAGCCCAGTGATTGATTCTAGAGGTACAACATCAGCTGTCGACATCGACGAGTCGAGACCCTGTCCAAATGGTGTCGTGGTTCATGGGGATGAACCGGGCTCGGTCAATTAGAGAGTTGAACCGGATACAGAGGAAGACGATAGGTATACTCTTAATGTTCCCAGAAGATCCTCCAGGAATAGGAGAAACCCTGATCGGTATGGAGAATGGGTCCAACAGAGAAATGTTGTTGTACATAGTAATTCTGAGGTGGTATACGTATAAGACGATTGCACTTCTGCCAAATGTCGAGGGCGACATTTCTTGGCGGGGGGATAGTGTAGCGGAAAGGTTTTCTACCTGTAATCGTCTGCATGACAATGTGAATATATGTGTCACCACCTTAATCTCAGATAGTTGTAGCCCACTCTAATTCTAACTCCTTTGAAATGCTATGTTAGGTCACTAATATTGGTGCCTGTTACATGCCCCCATTGATTCGATCACCCGTTCATTCATTCATGCGTTCATTCATTCACATTCCCGCACGTCAATTTACATGCGTGTTCTCGTCGCCTAATTTATTTTGCGTATGTATTCCTTATCAGTACGGTGCGGCACGCACGCACCCGTGCGTGACGGTTTGTTATGCAATTGTAGGCCGTTCTCGGATATAAAACTGGCATACCGGTACGACTCTGGTATTCGCCTACTCGGTGTAATCGTGGTCGGAATGCTAACAATCTTCCCGATTGTTCATTACTATTCAGGTATGTTGTTCGTACAGTTTTCTCGCTTATGGAACGGTCAGTATAATTGATAGCTGCTATAACTTGACCCAAGGGTAATATTTGGATTGTGTATTCTGATTGATATATTAGGGGATTATTGTGAATTTGGGGATTATTGTGAATTATTGTGGACATTATTATCTAATTGACTAAAGCTGAATTGATGTTAGACTGACATGTATTCGCCTACTCGGTGTAATCGTGGTCGGACTGCTAACAATCTTCCCGATTGTTCATTACTATTCAGGTCCAGAATAAACTCGGTGTAACGGTTGTCCACTAACTCCTGGTGTTGAATCTTTCCTTGCCGTCCAAATAAGTTATCCCGTGACAATATGAATATTACGATGTATTTGGCGATAGGAACATCACGATGTCTTTGATGATATGAATATTACGATGTATTTGACGATAGTAACATCAGGATGTCGTTGACGATAGGAACATCACAATGTATTTGCTGATATGAATATTACGATGTATTTGACGATAACAACATCAGGATGTCGTTGACGATAGGAATATCCCGATGTCTTTGACGATAAGAACGTCACGATATCTTTGACGATAGGAACATCACGATGTCTTTGACGATAAGAACATCACGATGTCTTTGACGATAAGAACGTCACGATATCTTTGACGATAGGAACATCACGATGTCTTTGACGATAAGAACATCACGATGTCTTTGACGATAGGAACGTCACGATGTATTTGACGTTAGGAACATCACCATATCTTTGACGATAGGAACATCGCAATGTTTTTTACGTAAGGAACATTACTATGTCTTTGACGATAGGAACATCACAATGGCTTTACAATATAAATATTACTATGTCTTTGGCGATAGGAACATCACAATGCCTTTGACGATAGGAACATCACGATGTCTTGCCGGCACCATTCAAAACTTTTGATCGCTTCTATCGTGCAAGAGCTTGTTTTATTTCTATATTCATTTTATGCCTGGTTTTGATTTCGGTACCAACAGTTTTGCGTGAATGTATATTCTCTTGCGGACACATTCAACGTTAATATTTCTACACTATACTGCTATATATCACTCAGAACTATATTAAAATATGGCAACCGCACTTGGCATAGAGTGCATAGTCCTCGCTAGAGCAGCCTGTACTGTCTTCCACATCAGGGTAGAGTGACCCATGTTATAAAATGGCCTTGGTACAGTCATCATAGCTGGTTTAGAGAACGAGTAACTCAATGGCTTCTTCCATTCTCAGTACTACTAGTGTATTGTTTGATTGTGATAATATGTACTGGATCACCGCGGATCACCAGAGAATGGCCTGCCAGTACTGGATCACTGCGGGTCACCGGAGAATGGCCCACCAATACTGGATCACCGCGGATCACCAGAGAATGGCCCGCCAGTACTGGATCACCGCGGGTCACCAGAGAATGGTCCGCCAGAATCGAAGAAACAACGTTTAGATTTGTATGATTATTCTCAGGTTAATTCTCGCCTAATTGAGAACAAAGCTTTGCTAATACGGGAAACAATGGCATCGAGGAAAACGGGTGATATACTTGCCATATTTACGTTAAAACAAACCATAGCAACTGATGTTTGAGCTATTTATCATTTAATCTCTGGACAAATGATTCATGACAACACCTTAAATATAACGCAATCCATGTTATATGTTTTTCTGAACAATATCACAGGATGACAAATCTGTCGATATCTAAACGAGGCTATCGTCTCGATATCTTGATCGGTCTTTTGGTTTGGCTTGATTCTTCGTATTGCAGCTAGGCTATATCCTTTATTTAAACTAAAAGCCTACGCGTGGCAATAAAACACACCCAACTGTTCAACGAGATACAACATGACTGTTAACAAACTGCATTCAACAGACATGGAATAAAGACGGAGATTTGTTTTCCAGTGAATTTACATATGAACCTGTAACCTCATATCACTCAGTGCTGTAGTCACTCTCTCCATCTAAGTCCCCATATACAGTAGATATCATCTAACAGCTGCCGCAGTATTCAGTTGCTTCTGGTGAAAACCGCTGCGCATTGGCAATTCTAATCATGGGATTTTCTCCGTCATTTGTAAACATAAATATCTAAATGGGTTTCAACGGGTAGCGTGTAAGATCTTCAAATATCGATACATTTTGTAACTTGTGTCTAATTTCGCTTAACCCATATACTTCAAGATTTTGATGGCATGCATATGAACCACCACAATCAAAGCTCGACAGATGATACAACATTATCTAATAGCTACTTTAATGAAAATAATATGGATTCAAGAATGCTGATCAGTCATACCAATTTGATTATTTGGAACATCGTGATCTCTTGCTGGCATCATTGAAAACTGTTGACCACTTCTCTCTTGCAGGTAACTAGCTAAGTTTTGTGTATAGATGTACTATGATTTCTTCATTTGGTGCTAATGCTGTGAATTAGGTCTTCAGATTATGTACGTGGAAAGTATTTAATGGACGACGGCTAAATATTGACTGGCGGACTAGACGATTGAATCCAATGGTCTGGGGATCACGTTCTAGAGAGATAAAGTATAACAGGCCCTACTGGAATATGCTTTCATGGCCAATTTCCTCCACTAGTTGATCTGGCTAAGGATTCTTCAACGTAACCCTGGATAATGATGTAGCGTATTGATAATATTGAATTGAGGCGCAGTTTCATGTAAAATTCCATGGTTCCTAGCTTAATTCTATTAGTTTACCGGTAATGTTATAACTATCAGTAACTATCGACAATCTGTTCAGCTATAATAGGCTCGTTCTTCACTGACAAGAATCGCACAGATTGCACAGTACTTCATATTCACGTCTTCAAACATAGAATGGCAAACGTTTCTAATATCAAATGTGCAACCGGTCAGTTAAATACTAGATTCGAGTCAGAGAAATCTGTCTTTGTATTGTTATGCATATCTGTGATCTTCTCTAGCTGGGTCGATTTGCTATGCGTCTGTTTAATAACCGAATTACTCCAGACTGTGATGGGTCAATAGATGCGGCCCGACGAATGCAGATCCGCGTAATCAGGACCGAACTTAGAAGACAGTCGTCAAAATTTCACTTGTCTTCAGGCTCAATTGCTGTCCTGTATTACTCAAATTTAGCATTTCCGTGGAGAGAATCGAATTTGTGACAAAATCAATTTCTCCTCCCTGCCCATATCGAAATGTACTGTAACATTAATCAGATTTATTTTCCAGGGCTTTGGGAAAATATGAAAGGTCCAGGGAAGGAACCGTTCGACTCAAGTATCGGCTCGATGCCATTTAAATTTCCTTGTTCTCTGTTTTTTGACATAATACTGGGGTCTTTGAGAGTATCTGACCACGTCACACACCCCAAACCCACAACGACGGGCCGACATGTAGGCTTCAATTCTCAACGTTTGATTTGACTTGATTTAACTTGTTCATGTTCTCCTATGGATCGGATAATAAGAGATCATCAGTTGTATCGTTATTGTTATTTACCCGTAAACTTGCCATCTTCGGGCGGTTTTATAGACATTTCTACCTTGACCGTCTCATTTGGTGTCAATAAGTGTGTATAAGATCCGATTCCGGTAGGATTTCGTCTGAAAATGAATAAGAGAATTTTGTTTCAAGGCATTCATAATAAATTGCAAATACCTGTTTTCTGCAGCAAATTTAATTCTCGGCCAGAATGTTTCTTTATGGAATCTGCAGGAATGTGATTTCATAATTACATTGTATGACTCTATTATACAAGTGTCTAGTCCGTCATTCAATATTCAGCCGTCGTCCATTAAAGAGTTTTCTGGTCCATAATCCAAAGACCAAAGTCATATAATAGCATTAGCTCCACATTGAAAGAATAAATCATAGTGTGCATAAAAGTAGGCTGGTTTCCTGCAAGAGGGAAGAGGTCAACAGTTTTCAATGATACCAGCAAGACGTCATGATGTTCTAAAAATATATCAAATCCGTAACGCTGATCGGTATTCTTAATCTATACAATTTTCATTGTCATTTAGAGTATGATGTATTTCAGTCATGCTTTGATTGTGACTTTTCGTATGAACACTATGAGGATCTTGAAACACATGGGTTCATACGGCTCCCAGCCCCGGGTTAAGCGGAATTTGACACAAGTTGTATATGTATCGCCAAATTTCAGAAACTTTGAGTTGAGGCGCTTGACGATATAGCCCTGTTTTAAAAGTTTCAACAATACTGTATGTGACATTGATTAAAATCGTCATTATGCCGTTCGAAGTCAACATCGATATTGACAAAATCACGAGTAAACTTAACGCGTAACGCCGCTCTATTTTTCCACAACCAGTTATAACTTACAGGGATACATTCCAACGTTAACAAGGATTACGTGTTGTATACGTGTTTTCAAAGTCGATTATAAACTACAGGCTACAGTTGTTTCGCAATAACCAGCCAGTATTCACTTGACATATTCTGGAGTATTAACACTATTGGATTGATTATGATACAGAAGGTTATATTTCTGTCATTGAGTTGCGGTGATTGTATAGAATATACAAGCAGGTTCTTTCCTGTCCCTTGGCACATGATTCTGGATAAAACAACAAGCTGATCATACGTTTGGGCCTTGGGGAGTCCTTGAGATGATATTCATCAGACTATGAATCCGCTTAGTTAACAGGAGCAGCGGGCATAATTAAGGATGTCCGGTACTAATTACACGTGTCACTTCATTAACCAGGGTCTCTCATACAGACATTCTATGATATTTCCATACACTGCAAGGCTGATTAGTCTCAAAGTTGTTGGCTTTCTTATAGTGAAATCTAATAACACTTCCAACGGGAAAAATGTCAATTCGCTCTATTCATGAATGTCATTGCAGCCTGCAGCTAATTTCAATTAAGATATAGAGAAAAAGGAGAGGTCGACTTTACAGCGTTTGTGTTGGTGAAAGGAATGGGCTATGGAATGATTGCTGCAACACACTCAAAAACATTTTGACGAGCCCATAATATCAAGCACCTCAATTCCCAGATTTTCAAATATGAAGATAAATAGCACACAATTTTGCCAGAATACGATCATATAAGCGATTCAGCGCCGTGTTTGTAACAGGTTTTCGCCTTACCCCTGTGTTAGGGGCTATTAGAAAAATGTGAACAGTCACAATGAAAACGTGACTAAGATACATCATTCTCCAGATAACACCTTTACAGCGAAAACCATATGGATTAGGAATACTGATGAGCTGTACGAATTTGATATTTTTGGAACATCTTGGTGTCTTGCTTGCATCATTGCTAACTGCAGACTGCTTTCTTCTTGCAGGAAACTAGCCTACGTTTGTGCATACTATGATTGCTTTCTTTTATTTGTTGTTAATGATGTTATATGTTGTGTCATGGTATGGTAGTCTATTATTAGACAGGATGCTTCTAGAATATATGACGTAAGCTTGTTTACACTGTATTTTCTGAGTCATCCATCTGGGAATTTTCTCGAACCTGTTGTGGATTGTATCTGGGTCAGATCATACGTCAATGCTGTATCTTGTGGAAAGATCTCGAATGCCCCGTAGAGGATAAATAGCCCGACAATTCTGGAGGGAATTCAAACGAGTTTTCTGTGGATGCATTATACTGTCTTACCTTTGTCTGAAATTACGGACAGCTGGATTGTATATTCCTGTGAATCGACTCTTGGCGCTGTGTTATCTACGTAATTGAACTGACGGAAACTGGACAACAGCTGAGCGGTGTTGGACTATCAAAATACAGGAACGCGATTTATGCGCGTCGGAACGAACTGTATAGAGATTTGCACGTTAATAAGGACTGTGAGAGATACACCGGTATAGCATTGAACAGTAAGACTATATTTCATATTTGTTTGTTAAGTTGACCTTACTTAATTTGTATATGATTTCATTATTGTAAATAAATATTTGATTGTTAATCCTTGACGCCACAAAAGTTTTCTGTTGCGTTTTTCTATTATCGTTTATGACGTGACAGTTGTCTTTGGATTATGGACGCGGAAACTTTTTAGTGGACGACGGCTGAATATTGAATCTTAATAAACACGTGTATATTGAATATCTTTATTGCTCACATATTAGTCACAGATATATTAAAGGGTTATACTGTTTTCTTTTCTGGCATATGATTATGAACATATCGCCCAATAATATTTCATAGCAAGACAAACTGGCTTGTGCTTCTTACCTTATCATTGAGATACACGGAATGGATCGTGTGTCTGTGTGTGTGTGCGCGGGGAGGTGTGTAAAATGTTCATTCTCTCTGGAGAAAACTAAATGTAGACTTCCCCTCTCCAATATCAGAAATAAAACAGGAGGTGTGTAAAATGTTCATTCTCTCTGTAGAAAACTAAATATAGACTTCCCCGCTCCAATATCAGAAATAAAACATGAGGTGTGTAAAATGTTCATTCTCTCTGGAGAAAACTAAATATAGACTTCCCCTCTCCAATATCAGAAATAAAAGATGAAGGAAATTGTCTATTCCAACAGAACGATCTATTTAATAAAATGAATTTCTCCTGATTGGGGGGAGGGGGGGGGATTCTATCTGCTATGGTAACATTCATGTATCTGCTGTATATTGAAGAGTTACCTATAATTTATTTTATAACCAATCAGCTTGAATTCGGAGCAAATTAATTAAGTTAGAGTTGCTGTTCAGAACAACTCGATTTGGGCAATAGCGGTCTGGTATGAAAGTTTATCACACACAGGAAAACAGTGTTTGCTTTTTATTGAAGTAAAATCGAAAGATATTTCATAGGAAGGAAGAATGAGTGGTTCTGAAGTCCTAATCGTTCAAAGATAACCAACCACGATTTGTTAAATTACGTACAGTTCTATGCTTTTTTAATAATAGCTGGTAAGGTGGATATCACGTTTGTCCGATTTTCAAGAGTGAACATTTGTGAACCTTAGAACCTACCTATACAAAACTGATGCGAGGAGGAGTGACCGATATTTTACCTGCCAATCCATGATATTCGCCTTCGATTTCGATTGTCTTTTCCCTGACAGGTCTGGTAGTTAACGAAATACTTCTTTTGAACTACTCTATCTTGACAGCACTTTCATACTTTGTTATTTGCACTTGGTATCACCATATCCATGTCATGTGGTGCAAATGTCACCTCTTCCCATGCTGACTACGTGAAGGGCGAAAATTGAGAGTTTCGCGAGTATCGGCTCTAATTGAAAGGTTTCCTGACAAGAAGAAGGGAATGGGGAAACTACAAGCGTCTGGTCCGTCATTCATAATTCAGTCGTCGTTCATTAAAGAATATCCGAGTCCATAATCCAAAGAACTTTTCCATATTCCATATAACAGCATTAGCACCAAATTCTAAAAGACAGTCCTAGTATACATAAACATAGGCTAGTTTTCTTCAAGAGAGAGGCGGTCAGCACAGTTTTCAATGATGCCGGCAAGACATCTTGATGTTCCAATAATATCAAATCCGTATCGCTGATCAGTATTCTTAATCCATATCATATTTGTTGTAAAGTCGTCATCTAGGAAATGATGTATCTCAGTCACGCTTTGATTGTGACTGTTCATATGAGCATCATCAGTATCTTGATTTACATTGGTTCATATGGCTCCTAGCCCCGGGTTAAGCGGAATTAGACACAAGTTACGAAATGTAACGCCATAGGTCTTGCACGCTATGTTCGTTTTTTGCTATCAGCATGCGATATGTATCGCCAAATTTGAGAAACTTTGAGTGGAGGCGCTTGGATGTATAGCTCTGTTTTATAAGTTTCTGCAATAATGAGTTGTGACGTTGATTAAAATCGTCACATTTAACACAGGATCTAGCAAATGCTACTAGGCGAGATATGTATACGCCATATGCAGTCCCCACTTGAATGTTACTGTCAAGAAAGGGATAGTTTACGATGTCGAAATTGTAATCATCTATTTTGTCATAAAGTCGACGAGAAGAGAATGCCCGTTTCATTTTTATTGAGACATAGGTCTAAATATGATGTGCCTGTAGGGCTATCTGTAGTTTCCTTCAAATCCAGCCAAGGTGGATATATATCCTCCACTGCGTCATTACTAGAGCGATTATCAACAGCGACAAGATCGTCTATATAGCGTTTTGTGACTGAGAAGGAACGGGCTTCGTATTGATCGGTTTTTGAAAGCGCCTGCATATAGTCATATTCATAAGAGAACAGATATAGGTCAGCCAACAGAGATGCACAATTAGTACATTGGAATATCTATATGCTGTTGATATATTGTCTTGCCAAATTTCACATAGATATTTTTAATGATAAATTCAAGCAACTCTATAAACAAAGAAACACCCCATTCATGATATCCCTTGTATGTAGCAGAGCTAAAGAATGCTTCATGGATTCTGTCATTAATATATCTGCTATCAGTTTTCTTGAATACATATACTATTACTGAACTTAGACGGTCATTAAGGTCCTGATGAGGGATTTTAGTATAGAGAGTCGAGAAATCTCATGTGGATACATGTGTGTAGGGTATGTGACCTTTAGGATCAAGTTCCTCCGTAAGACATTTTGAGTTCTTCAATATCCACATGCATCCAGCGCCAGACTTTTTTGAAATAGTGGCGCAATACCTTTTTCAAAATGCTTTCACCTCCTGGAGGGCCTCGTCAAATGTGTTGAAAGAAGCTTGGGGTGCAGCTTCTAGAACCAGCTATGAATCTAGCTTTGTATGATGATTTATGCATTTTGATAGTCCAGTATACTTTCGGTATGTCGTTATGATTGGATGGAAGACAAGTACCTCTTTCCTCGAGAAACTTTTTGTGATTGTTAAAAAATCTTCCAGAGTAACTGCAGTTTGGGAGTAAGTAGACGTATTTGATGATGATATGTTTACACTCAATTCCTTAACCAGCACCTGGTATAGTAATATTTACATATGAATATTATATTATTTGTCTGCTGGGATTATGAAGAATTTACTCTGGAGATTTGCTTAAACTTCTTGCGAATTGAAGTTTCTCGGTACTTGTTTTGCTTGGGGGAGGGTACTTCTGTCAATACGGCGAATTGTTTCAACTACCTTGCTCTTGGTGAGGTCCAGCCAATCAGCGAGTACAGAGGTTCAATTTTTTCTAGCTTAGACCAATCAATAACGTCCTGTTCCAATGCAGACAGGGCTATCTTATGGTCGGCCTTCAGACTTATTCTTCTCGGCTCTCTATATTTAGGTCCCTTCATCAGGAGTGTTCTTAGGTCCGAAGTTCGACGATTCACAATCACAACTATCTCCTGACGTGAATAAGTTCCAGTCAAACTCATTAGATTAATTAAATATTTTGGTGACTATAGATTTAATATACTTATATGAGATGTAAGGTGGTTCTGTGAACTTAAAATAGTTTGGTACAGCGTTGCGTACCTCTTGATCATTCAGAATTCCAGGTAAATTAATAATGTCCAGTCCTTTATCTAAGTAGTTGAGTTTCAAGAAAAGCAGATCTTGGGATGTTTCGATTATGTTCACTGATGACGCAAATCGCTGAATATCTCTGGCTATAAGATTTAAAGCACTCAGAGGTAACACATACAGAACTGTACGAAAGCTATGCATACTACTGTGTTAGTTAGTGGAAAATCATCCATATTTTCTCCAGCTCTGTAACGAAAGTCTCACTTTCAATTGTCCGAAAAATAAATCACTGTTTCTCTCTGGTATCATTGCATATTGTTGAGTGTTTCCGTCTTTGAATGAATATTTCATGCGGTGTGTATATGGTGCCCATATCGTTACAGCAAGTGTCAGATCCGACATTTAATATTCAACCGTCGTCCATGAAAGATTTTTCGCGTTATTAATCGAAATACCTATTCCGTATGACAGCATCAATTCCAAATGCACTGTTAACAATTGCCAGAACATTTTACGGTAATCTATTGACAGCTGGAGTTGCCAACAATCTACCGTAAGGTTAACGGTTGACCGTAAAAGTTGTTGTACGATCATCGTAAAAAATACGATAGAATACCGTAAATTATTGGTTACAGTATTTTGTAATATCATATTGTTTACAGTATAGATCTTTATTTCAGTAAGGAAAGTGATATATTTTCTCTAATATATGTTCCTGCTAAGCATCATTTCATGCCACGGGGATGTAGCATGGTCTGCAACATCGCAGTATCATTCAACATTACATATAACCTTATCTCCCCTGTCGTTGTTGTACGCAACTGACTTAGTGGCTGGGGCACACAAACTGAATTTTCACGGCGATCACGTCTTCTCTCCTGAGTATCCTCCCAACATTTTGCAGTTATTATGCGCTACATGGGCCAAAGTGTTTGTCTACACTGTGATGGCTTTGATAAAACTATATCTTGTCTGTCGGTGTTGAGATGGTACGAAACGAATGTAGATATAGCCCGAACAAGTCTGTCCAAGGTTAGCGGCGTGGCTGGACTTAAACAAACGCAGTTAATTTTGCGCGGAGAGAAAGTCATCACCTGAAGCAATGTTAATAGGTCATGCGTCCACCTCCCATATGTGACCTTATTCCTACGGTACGGCATTCTACCGTATTTCTGAATGTGCGGTAGATTATCGTTAAATGTACGGTAATATACCGTATTTCTGAAGATATGGTAGATTACCGTCAATTTTACGGTAATATACCGTAAATTTTACGGTACTTGGTTACAGTGTGTATGTGAGGTAAAAGTAATAAAACACAAGCTGGTAAACTACAAGAGAGATACTGTCAACAGTTATCAATGCTATCAGCAAGAAATGATGATGTTTAGACATGACGGATCGGTCGTGTGAGTGTTTTCACTGTTTGACAGATGTTTCTGTGATATTTCGAGCTTAACGTTTGTAGCGCCGAATGCTTTAATACATATTGTATCATTGCAAATGTTATACAAAAGACACCTTCGAATTTCACCTTGATCGACGGTCATAGATTTGTATTGCCAGATTGCATGCGATTGTCCCATATAGATGCTAGCCTCTCCTGTATCCTCTAGTTTAACCTATTACTGGACGAAGTTGCAATGTTATCCCAAATCACTATTTACGCTGCATAAGTCGGATAAGCCGGGCTTGACACCATAAGATGGCACAGATGTAAGGTGATTATACGGCGAAGTGACTATGGGTCCCGACTGGCTGATTGGTGCAATACTTGACCCGATATCGTCCAAATATAATTGTAAAGCACTCTTGTTTTACAGAGAATTAGTGTTTGTTGATTATTTTCTTTTGATATCGCTGGATTTATAATATAGTTGATAAGAAAGATTAAAAAAGACTTGATAAGAAAAAGTCCTGAAATTACAGATTCGTTATAATCGTTTTCCAGTGATGTAAATGGCATCCATACTTCTAGATAAAGTCGGTGTTCGAAAACAGCGCTAACGCTGGACATGATAAAAGATCTAAAATGTATCGATAATACGCGCGTCTAGTCCATCATTCAATATTCAGCCGTCGTCCATTAAAGAATTTCCGCCACCATAATCCAAAGACATCATTTATATAACAGTATTAGCGCCAAATTCTTAGAAAAACAATCAAGAACAAATATACATAAATTCAGGCTAGTTTCTTGCTAGGGATAAACGGTGAACAATTTTAGATGATGCTGGCAAGACATCATTCCAAAAATATCAAACCCGTATCGCTGATCAGTAGTTCTAATCCATATGGCGATCTGTTAAAATGAATATATATAATGATACCAATGGACTGAATGGGGACAATTTTTGATTCCTTTAAAAAATGAAAAAAAAACCTATAACTGCTAACCGTATCAATGCATGTCTTCGGCTATGGAACTGTGTCAACTATACTGCTATGAGAAAGGAGTTGTCAGGCATAAGTCCATCTATAAGGATACGATTTGAAGAATTCATTTGTATCTTTCAAGAGTACTTGCTGACCAAATTTCTCTGACGTTCTCCGTATTTGCTCTGGGTGAGGTCTGTATGTGAAGTGGACATTTCCTCCAGTTTATGACACGAAATGAAAAATCACATAAGTAAGAAGGTTTTTTTCGAAAGTTTTAGTAGGCACCATACACCTTCATTTATTTATATCACAATCCTTGAGACGTTGACATGATTCAAATTCAGACAAGAAAGTGCATATGGTACTGACATATTGCTGAAAGACAATGGTGTTGAGATATTTTCAACTTATTTGCAATAAATCTCTCGTGGATATTTACTGTATTTTACATACTTTCATAACGGTTTCTGCTCTTTGTGGTCGTTATTTTTATTGATCAATTCTTAGTTCTGTTTCAACCAGTAATGACAATTCACGATTGATGCGAAGGATTTTCTTCTGTTTACCCCGCGTCTATTGAGAAATATCTCTAGACGTCCCGAATCGTGTCGCGATCCGAGTTGGCTGCATTATTCGCTCTGATTAACACCGTATGTCCGTAATTACCAGCTCCTCGCTCACAACTATAGGGCTTCCCTCCATAACTGATCGGTTCCCATCGTGGCTTGCAAGCCCATCTCTGCTTTATCTCACACAACTTGGCTACAATTGAGATCGCATTTCCATGCTGCATATGGATCTTTCGTCCGATTTCTCTCACAACACTGCCATAATTTTAGTTTTCACATCTTGTTATTTATGCACGCTAAAATGAGAGGCAATAATTTGTGAATTTGTGAAATAGAAAGGCACCATCCCAGGCTACCTAAGTTGAGTAGATACAGGAATGGGTACTTATGAGGTTTAACACACAACTGAGTTTTCCTAACAAATCACCAGCAGATGACCAGGTATTCTTCTCAAGGAACATATTACGATTTTACAGTCACCAGCTTGGTGACATTCTGAAGAAGAACAGAAATAGTGTGGGTCCTTGTTTTGAAATTATGGGAAGCGTATAATCTATGGCAAACGAAATATAACGAATTTCAGAGTGCTGCACTTTGACCCTTTGCGACAAGGTGTTGTTTTGGAATTCGTCCAATATTTAAGCATTTGAATACCTGTGAGCTGCAAACTGCAAAAGTTGTTGAAGTATGTCTTATTAGTGGAGCGGTCAAGGCCGACAAACAGGCCTAGAAATAGGGTGTACCCCTCCCCAGAATAAAAGAAGACAAAACTTATTTAAGTTGATAGAAATATTGATCTCGAAAAGTGTTGGAGTGACCGGTGATGATGACCAATATAATCTTTAGCCTTGTTTAATATAATCTGAAGGCCGACCAGACGATAGTCCTGTCTATATTGGAACAATACGTTATTGATTGATCTAAGCGAGAAAAAGTTGAACCTACAGTACTCGCTGATTGGCTGAACCTCACCAAGAGCAAGGTCGTTGAAACAATCTGGCATACTGACCGAAGTACTCTTCCCCAAGCAAAACAAGTACTGAGAAACCTCAATTCGCAAGAAGTTCTAGCAAATCTCCAGACTTAATTCGTCATAGTCCCAGCAGACAAGGCTCCAAATAATAAAATATTCATATGTAAAAATTACTATTACCAAGTGCTGGTTAAAGAATTGAGTGTAGACATATCATCATCAAATACGTCTACTTACTCCCAAACTGCATTTACTCTGTAAGATTTATTTAACAATCACAAAAAGTTTCTCAGGGAAAGAGGTATTTGTCTTCCTACCAATCATAACGACATACCAACAGTATACTGGACTCCCAAAATACATAAATCACCATACAAAGCTAGATTCATAGCCGGTTCTAGAAGCTGCACCACCAAGCTTCTTTCAACCCTATTGACGAGGGCCCTTCAGGAGGTAAAAGCATTTTGGGAAAGGTATTGCGCCACTATTTCTAAAAACTCTGACGTTGAATGTATGTGGATATTGAAAAACTCAAAATGGGCTACAGAAGAACTTGATGCTAAAGGTCACATGCCTTACAGACATGTATCCACATGGGATTTCTCGACTCTCTATACTACAATATCTGATCAGGATCTTATTGCCCGTCTAAGTTCATTAATAGTATCTGTGTTCAAGAAAACTGATCGTAGATATATTAATGTCGCAAGCCATAAAGCATTCTTTAGCTCTACTACATACAAGAGATATCATTCATGGGATGTTTCTTTGTTGATAGAGTTGCTTGAATTTCTCATAAAAAATATCTATGCGAAATTTGGCAACACAATATATCAGCAGCATATAGGTATTCCAGTGGGTACTAATTGTGCACCCCTGTTGGCTGACCTGTATCTGTTCTTTTATGAATATGACTATATGCAGGCGCTTTCAAAAACCGATCCATTCAAAGCCCGTTCCTTCTCATCCAAACGCTATATAGTCGATCTTCTCGCTGTGGATAATCGCTATATAAATGACGCAGTGAAGGATATATATCCACCTTCACTGGATTTGAAGGAAACTACAGATAGCCCTACAGGCACATCATATTTAGATCTCTATCTCTATAAAAATGAAGCGGGCATTCTCTCTCGTCGACTTTATGACAAGAGAGATGATTACAATTTCGACATCGTAAACTATCCCTTTCTGGACAGTAATATTCCAGTGGGACCTGCATATGGCGTATACATATCTCGCTTAGTAGCATTTGCTCGATCCTGTGTTAAATGTGACGATTTTAATCAACGTCACAAAACATTGTTGCAGAAACTTATAAAACAGGGCTATTCCACCAAGCGCCTCCACTCAAAGTTTCTCAAATTTGGCGATACATATCGCATGCTGATAGCAAAATACGAACGTAGCGTGCAAGATCTATGGCGCTACGTTTCGTAACTTGTGTCTAATTCCGCTTAACCCGGGGCTAGGGGCCGTATGAACCCATGTACTTCAAGATCCTCATGGTACTCATATGAACAGTCACAATCAAAGCGTGACTGAGATACATCATTCTTTAGATGACGACTTTACAACGGATATTATGGATTAAGAATACTGATCAGCGATACGGATTTGATATTTTTGGAACATCATGATGTCTTGCCGGCATCATTGAAAACTGTTGACCGCTTCTCTCTTGCAGGAAACAAGCCTATGTTTATGTATACTATGATTTTCTTTTTGAATTTGGTGCTAATACTGTTATATGGAATATGGAATAGGTCTTTGGATTATGGACGTGGATATTCTCTAATGGACGACGGCTGGATTATGAATGACGGACTAGACGCTTGTATTTAGCACCAAATTCAAAAAGACAATCATAGCATACATAAACATAGGCTAGTTTCCTGCAAGAGAGAAGCGGTGAACAGTTTTCAATGATGCCGACAAGACATCATGATGTTCCAAAATATAAAATCTGTATCGCTGATCAGTATTCTTAATCAATAATAATCGTTGTAAAATCGTCATCTAGAGAATGATGTATCTCAGTCACGCTTTGATTTTGACAGCTCATATGAGCACCATGAGGATCGTGAAGTACATGGGTTCATACGGCCCTTAGCCCCGGTTTAAGCGGAATTAGACACACGTTACGAAACGTAACGCCATAGATCTTGCAGGCTACGCTCGTATTTTGCTATCAGCATGCGATATGGTGGAATAACCCTATTTTATAAGTTTCTGCAACAATGTTTTGTGAGGTTGATTAAAATCGTCACATTTAACACATGATCTAGCAAATGCTACTAGGCGAGATACGTATACGCCATATGCAGGTCCCACTGGAATATTACTGCCCAGAAAGGACCATTGATGACCATTAAGGACGTCTGATGGAGTAAACGTCTCAACATGGAGTAAACCTGGTAATTGCAAGAATACCCAGAAAAAATAAACCTGTAATGCCCGACTTCGTATGGCGAAATTTGCCACCAAGGCAATAAATCTACATATATTTGTCGAATCTGACACGGCCTAACATCATACATCAATCCCAACATCATGACCCAACATCAAAGCTGACATGACCCAACATCATATGTATTTCTTGTACGAGAGAGAACTTTATCTGCTCGTTACAATGTGAATAAATAGCACCGTTTTATAGGCTTTGATTCATCATCACCTCTCTCAAGGACTATCATGTTATAATGTTCGTAGTTTCGGTGTACAATGTATATAATCCAGACCTATCCTGATTGGGCCACCTCTATTGAGCTAACAGAGTAGACTTACAGGGTACATTCGTTCACCATTGAGATGGTTCTGAAATCTTGTAGGCTCTTGGGGTATTGTTTACCAATTTATCTGAACGGACAAGTTAGGAAATACTGATTTAGAGGCACCCTCAGGAACATCATTTCTCAAGAGACCAATAACGCCATATATACTTCTAAGATGAAGCGACAAATTGACCATAATATGAAGAAACGGCATATACGGAAATTTAGTTCAGTGGAAGTAATGCTAAATTCTCCCATAAATTCTGACCGCCATTACCCTGGTTCATTTCCTTAATATCCTTATGGCTGTGCATTGTTCGGTTTGGACAATAAAATAATGTTTTTTTCAGGAAACTGACATCAGCACTATCGTATTTTCCATTATAGCGCTGAGCACTCACATCGAGCGCATGTGTTGTTAGAATTATTTCGACTTACACGACTCTCAAAGCTCTCATCGGGACTTAAATGATCGTCTAGTTCATTGATAATACCAATGTGCAAGAAACCTAATCAGCGATAATTTTCAATGGCAGAAGCCATAAATCCTTCTTTTGCTCTACTTTATACAAGGGCTATCATTCATGGGATATCATTCAAGGGGTGTTTCTTTTTGATAAATTTGCTTGAATTTTTCATTAACAATATCTTTTGAAACCTGGCAACACAATATATCGAAGTATATATAGGTATTCCAATGGGTACTAATTTGTGCACCCTTTTGACTGACCTATATCTTTCTCTTATCAATACGACTATATGCAGAAGCTATCAAAACCGCTCGCTTCCAAGTCCGTCTATTTTCAATCACGAAATGCTACATGGACGATTTTCTCTCTGTTCATAATCGATGTATAAACCACGCAAGAAGGATATACATCGGCCTCCAATGGTATGATATTTGGACCTATATCTCTATAAAAATGAAGCGGGCCTTCTCTCTTGTCGATTTATGACAATAGGCGATTGTTATTTCGACATCGTTAACTATCACTTTCTGGACCATAATATTCAAGAGAGATCTGTGTATGGCGTATACATATCTCGTCTCGTAGTGTGTGCTAGATTCTGCGTAAAGTGTGACGAAGTTAGTCAGTCAAAGACATTATTGCAGAAACTTGTAAAACAGGGCTATACCACTGAGCGCCTTTACTCATACTTATCGCATCCTGATAGCAAAATACGATGTATAGAGTGCAAAGACTTTGGTGGTACGTTCCGTAACATGTGTGTCTAATTCCTACCGTATGGACCCCATGTACTCTAACATCTTCATGACGTTCATATGAATAGTGATATTCACAGCGTGACTGGGTATATATTCAATCTATGGATAACGAATTCTGTAACGAATCATGGATGTAAGGATACTCATCAGCGATACGGTTGTCTTGCCGGCATCACCGAAAACTGTTGAACACACCAGTCATGCAGATGTCTAGTCTATGTTTATGGTGCTAATGGTGTAGTAAGAATTAGGTCTTTTACTTCTTTAGATTATGGACATGGAATTCTTTAGAGGGCGACTGCTGAATATTGAATGACGGAGTAGAGGGTCGTGTTGCTACTGAATACCCGTAAGGCATTTTACATAAATCAAATTTTACCCACAATAGGTTGGGGTGAGTGTGTGCAGTACACACACAGAAATTTGTCAAACTGCAAAAACATGCAGTGGATCTGGTTCATGGTGCTGATCAATGCGATAACACTCACACTATTTTATTACTAAATACGTTCAAATTGCAAAGATTATGCTCAAAATATTTTCTGCTTAATTCAATGAGAATCGATGACTAGCCACGGAAACGAGGACTAGCTACGGTAACGAGGACTAGCTACGGTAACGAGGACTTGCTACGGTAACGAGGACTAGCTACGGTAACGAGGACTAGCTACGGTAACGAGGACTATCTACGGTAACGAGGACTAGCTACGGTAACGAGGACTAGCTATACGGTAACGAGGACTAGCTACGGTAACGAGGACTAGCTACGGTAACGAGGACTAGCTACGGTAACGTGGACTAGCTACGGTAACGAGGACTAGCTACGGTTGAGTTTAGGCATGCACGGTTACAGAGCTATAAGCGAACATAGGTCTTTATGCCTGGGATGGAGTCTGTCGTAAATATAAGAACATCATCGCAAACGAAAAACGTTAGATTCGGTTTTCTGATGATTTTTATCTGTAATGCTGTGAGGTACTCCTGTTATGTTTTTATGACGTCCAGTGACAGTGGTGATATAAAACATGTCAGTAATTATGCCCCGAGTTAAACCTGATTCCCTGATACAATCGACACAATAAAAGCAAAAAAAAACAAACAAGGATATAAAGTGCACGAAATTTCCGACGGTAATCGCTCTTTAGTGTGCTTTCCTCTGACATAATCTACCTCAATAGCCACCTTGATCGAAGGCCATAAATTTGGATTGCATAATTGCGTACGATGGCGCCATACAGTTGGTGAATGTGGGTATGTTTTCGCTAGATTAGCATAGTACTGGACGAATAACAACGACAGATCCGTCATTCAATAGTCAGCCGTCGTCCATAAAAGGATTTCTGTGTCAATAATCGCAGACTTAGTTCGCATGACAGGTCCACAGTTCTATACATACAAACATAATCACTGACTATCATTGTTTATCCACATGAATTTCCAAGTAGTTTCCATCTTCGTATACATCTCCGTCAAACTTTGATTGTGATTGTTTGTTTGAACACAATGAAGATGTAAAACACATTATATTCAAACGGCCCAGATCCGGCCCAGAGTTTAACTCCCTCTGTACCGGTAGTTTTAACAGTTCCACGCTGATAACAACACTGTCATGAAAATGGACCAAACGAAAGTATACTTATTATCGCCTACGTAGTTTCATAGACGATACTTCAAGCTTTCGAACAAGATATAATATGATGAAAATTTTTGTATGAAAATTCATTTTGGTATGCCAATGCCAATCAACCATTGCACTATATTTCGATCGCTACAACTGTACCGATACGGCACAGACCGGGTTAAGCGAAATTAGAGACCAGTTACGAAACTTACGCCAGAGATCTTGCACTCCACGGTCATATTTCCCGTAGTTTGGGAAACTTTGAATGAAGGCGTTTGGTGGTATATGTCCGTTTGGCAAGTTTCTGTGGCGTTGATTGAATCGTCACAGTCTGCGCATCATATGTATATGGCGTATGCAGGTCATTCTCTGATATTGCTATCCAGAAATGAGTAGTCAGCTATGTCAAAATTGTAATCGTCTCTCTTGTCGTAGAGAACTCCTTGATTATTCTTGTACAGGTATAGTTCCAGTTGCAATATCGCAACATGTCATTGTCTGTATTGGACTGCATTGTGTAGCGAACAGTAAGAAGCAACACGACTAGGTGATTACACTGGACAATAGTTTTACTTCGCACGGAAAAGCGATTACCTATACACGAACCTGTCATTTCTTCAGTTCAATGATTCCTACAGTTATGAAGGAGATACTTCTGGAGTGTCGTCATTTGAACTTGACTAGAGATTGTGTTTTTAGGGGTAATCCATGAAACTGTTTCCCTGCGTTCTGTGTCATCCGTATGTCTGTCGATATTAGCGATTCAAACTTTTATTGTACTCTATGAATGGCGACAGAATCAGACAATTTGTCTACATGGTCCGTGCAAACTATCTGTCAACTGTACATGATAATGCTATCTTAGTAAATTAGTAGAAGACGTCAAGGGATCCGGCATTGTTAAATTCAGATTTGCCAGAGTATCTAGGTGCTGGCTGTCTTTTATTTACTGATGACAAATTACGAAGGAAAAGATCTCTCTCATTACGCTTCGTGGTCCGTGTCCAATTCTTCCCCCTCCCTCACCCGGGGAAGACTGAGGGCCGTATGTACATAGTGTACATCCCAACAGGCGTGATGAAAGAAGCTTGAGATACAATATTTTCTGGGAAGCGAGATAGAAATTCATATGGAAAAACGAATGCTGGACACCACATGCCAATATTCTGACTGCATATCTAAACATATGTCAAGAGGAGAAAATAATCCATGTAATGATTTGCATCAGAGCCACGCTTTTTATTGTTTATGTGGACATCTTGACTAACAAGACCAATGGTCTGTAGTACCGGCTTGAGCGGTATTAGATACAAATAACCAAGAGCATTGATGTGATAGTCCTATCAAGTAATCTGATGGACAGTGATGAACTATGTGACCATTAGATAGGAGAAACAGCCGATACGAGAAATATTAGTAGATTCTTATGCAGAACATGTCTGTGAGGCCCGACGCCTACCAAACGCTTCATTCTCCATCGTGTTCCACCATATATATTCAGATTTTGGTGCTAATATTGCCGCATGAATATTCTTTATATTTTGGATGCTGTGACTGTTCATGGACGATTTTTTTTCTAACGTTGGGTTTGTGGTTATGGAGGCAGATGAAGGCTGTATTTGACCCGATACCAGTGATACTCTCATACAATTGAATTGAGCACGTCCGTCCTGCAAAGAACTAACTTTCGTTGTCAACTTTGATGTTAGCTTTGACCAGTTTCCAGTGCTGTAGATTGCATATATACATGTACTTAATATATGAAGTCGGAATTGATTACTTGGCATGCAAACAATATCCTAATTTTAACGATAGTTTGTTTAGCTTTGCTTTCAGTAGCCGTGATAAGAACCTACTGAATAGCAGGCGTCAGATCCGACAGTCAAAATACCTGTTTAGCATCAATTCCATATGTGTATGAAATGAAAATAATAAAAACACAAGATGATGTCCTACAAGAGAGAAGCGGTGAACAGTATTCAATGATGTTAGCAAGACCCCATGTTTTTAAGATAAAATAGTATCAGTGTACATGGAATAGATAAAAAATTTCTGTTGAATAGTGAGAAATCACAGACCATTATTCTTTATCCAAATGTATCTCAGTCACATTATGATGTTCTAACATACAATCCTTTGTACTGACCATTATTCTTTATCCAAATGTATCTCAGTCACATTATGATGTTCTAACATACAATCCTTTGTACTGACCATTATTCTTTATCCAAATGTATCTCAGTCACATTATGATGTTCTAACATACAATCCTTTGTACTGACCATTATTCTTTATCCAAATGTATCTCAGTCACGCTTTGATGTTCTAACATACAATCCTTTGTACTGACCATTATTCTTTATCCAAATGTATCTCAGTCACGCTTTGATTGAGAAGGTTCATTTGAACACCATGGCTAAGTGAACGCATTATATCCAAATCGTCCCTAACTCGGATTACGCGGAATTAGACACAATTTGCTAAACTTATCAACAGAGATTTTGCACTCTGCGATCGTAGTGTGCTATCAGTGTATGATATTTAACAAAGAATTAGAGAAACTCTGACTTGAGGCGTTTGATTGTATATAGCCTTGTTTGACAAGCTTCTTCCACAATATCCTGTGGCGTTTATTGAAATCGTCAGTCTAAAGACCTGGCCTTCCCCCTTGCCATTGTACAATTGCTAGATGGGTTCTACAATTTTAGATTTCTCACCCAAAAAAATTCTGAAAACGTTGCAATTGCCGTAAAAAATGCATAATAATTTTACTTCTGTGCATCAATTATTATATTGGTACAATGGTATTAAACTTAAAAATCAGGTCGAATGAAAAGATAAAACCGCATGCGATTGTGTCGCCAGTTTTTATGGTTGTGTATTTGGCTATGAAAGTATGTCGAGGAGAATCAGGTTTAAATTGATTTTGACGAACGAGCTAGCGAGTTTGATTTCCTCGACAGTTGGCTGGTATGAAGAGGCCGTCTGAGAGGATACAATTTGTGGAATTCCATTTTTATCTTACTAAAGTACTTGGGGAACCAAATTTCTCCCCTTTGCTAGGCAAGATCTGCATGTGAAGATGTCCTTTCCTCGAGTTTAAGGCAGTAAATGTCAGATAACAGAATTAACAAGCTTGTAATGACAGCTTTAGTAGATACAGTGCACCTTAAATAGTTGATAACGAATTATCTGAGACGTTGACAGGATTCAAATCGAGAAAACAAAGAGCATTTAGTGCTAACATCACGTAAATAATGTATCTTGTCCCTTCTTTTTCAGTTGTGAAACTGAAATGTATAGCTACTGGCTTCATTATTGGTTCAATATTTCAAATTCATGATAATATAATGCAGCAAATATGTGAGTCCTCTTTTAAAATTATTATCGTGCTTAATCTGTCTGTTGTTCTTTTTTTTGTTTTTTATTTGAATGAACCACGTATATGATATCCCGAAGAAATGGCGATCGTTTGGTAGATTTCATCAGTGCAAATTTGAAAAATATATATTTATATAAAATATATCAAAACGTAATTTAAACTTAAATATTTTTATAAATATGCGGATCCAACCGTTATATTCGATTCAATCACCAATGCGATACATTTTTTTTAATATTTATTTTTTTCTATTGTTTTTCTCTAATGAATGGAATTGGGATAACATAGCTTCAGTTAAGAATTATTCGTCTACATTCGGCATTCCACAAATATTAAATTTTGTTCTTATGCACTCCAAGGAAATTTCGATTAAACTGTATCGTCAATTGACTTCAGGAGAAACTAGAATATACATGGATAGTGCCGAGTAGGAAATTAACCGCAGATTTCCAAGCTTGAGGAACGTCGTGTTTTTCGTCGAGTTTCTGCCCCATATTTCTGGTCATTTGCATGCTTCCTCTTTTCAGTAGTCCAATGATTGATTGTCAGACCTTTTTCAACATGTAATGACAATTTACAATTGATACGAAGGAATTCCTTCTGTTTACCGCGAAAAGTCTGACCGTAATCACCAGTTCCTCGCTCGTAAACTATTGAGTTTCCCTTCATAACTAATCGATTCACAATTTTGGCTTGCAAGTGCATCCCTGTTTCATCTCACACAACTTGATTACCTTTTAGACCGGATTTATATGTTGCAAATGGATGTTTCATATGATTTCTCCTACAACCTTGTTATTATCACAGCCTTCACTTCTGGGTATACTCAAATGATAGATAATAAATTGTGAAGTTCTTTGCCAACAGTGAAAGTAGGAAATATAAAATCGGCAAACGGTGAACAAATGTTAATTGTACTGATCGGTGTTATCAAACACTTGCTACCTTTGTTAAGTGGACAGAGGCAAGGGTAATGATTGTTTATAGCAAACAGATATATTTAAAAGGAGTAGTACACTACAATTGCTCTGTTTTCTAAAAATATTTTGTGATGCTTGTATTTCTCTGGTGATGGCAAACATAACCCCACAAATGCGGTTCACATAGAGAGCTTCAGAGGGCTGGGCATTCGCACTTTTCGACACGGTGGTGTTTGCACCATTCTGAAACGTTGTCCGTAAATATATTATTTCTGATACAGGTGAGATACAAAATAACTCTTGTCTTACCCTTCAGGTCCAGGCACCAAATATCTTTCTACCTCTACAAGGAGGACAGAACAATGTTTCTGGTCAGCAACTTGAAGATAGTTTGAGAAGATTACAAAATGTGGATGGGTACTCACTCGTACGCTCTTATTTTCAAACTATAGGAGTCTTAAATCATACATATTATGGCGAACGAAGGCAGCTAGAAATATTAAAATTAGTTTCAGATAGAGTGAATGCTGGGCTTTGGCACTTTTCGACACGTCGGGAGGAGGGGGGAACTATATATAATTATTTGGAATACCAGTTAGCTGCAAAACTAACTGCTTACTCTTTAAATCTCTTTGCAAATCAGTCTGGATGACGAAGGAGCACAACATAACGTTCATACACTGTGTGAACGACATGATTGGGTTTAATACATATATGTTGCTTTGTCTGTTCGGGTTGAGCCGAATGCATCTATAAAACTGGTCTTTATAAGTTTTTAGAAATCTATACATGGGCTCTGCTTTGCAGCGAATAATATGATTAAATGTGACGATTTTAATCAACGTCAAAACATTGTTGCAGAAACTTATAAAACAGGGCTATTCCACCAAGCGCCTCCACTCAAAGTTTCTCAAATTTGGCGATACATATGTTGATAGCACAATACGAACGTAGCGTACAAGATCTATAGCGTTACGTTTCGTAACTTGTGTCTAATTCCGCTTAACCCGGGGCTAGGGGCCGTATGAACCCATGTACTTCAAGATCCTCATGGTACTCATATGAACAGTCACAATCAAAGCGTGACTGAGATACATAATTCTTTAGATGACGACCTTACAGCGAATATTATGGATTAAGAATACTGATCAGCGATACGGATTTGATATTTTTGAACATCATGATGTCTTGCCGGCATCATTGAAAACCGCTTCTCTCTTGCAGGAAACAAGCCTATGTTTATGTATACTATGATTGTCTTTTTGAATTTGGTGCTAATACTGTTATATGGAATATGGAATAGGTCTTTGGCTTATGGACGCGGATATTCTCTAATGGACGACGGCTGAATTATGAATGACGGACCAGACGCTTGTAATCCTACTCTAGCAACCACACAGGCATCGTCAACTGAATGCTCACCTTAGCATCCATCATGGCACTGATAGCAACCAGAACTAGGACCAGAATGAGATTTCAGTATGATATATTCTGGCATCAAGACATGTATTATAGGTCGTTAGTCACGGATACGTTTATCCATTTCCGTCTAACTTAATTTCCCCATCGCGATGATATATATGCATGTGTAACAGAGTTATTCCTTTTTCTCGTTGACGAGGTTGCATCATCTGTTTCTTCTCTGGATGAATACTTGCTTTATTGCATTGGGTCCATTGCACGGACAATTAATTATTGACATATAACAGGCTACAGACATTGAGATATCTGGATTGTAAAGTACATTGTAACTGAAGTACAGCGTTCTTATAACAGGCTACAGACATTGAGATATCTGGATTGTAAAGTACATTGTAACTGAAGTACAGCGTTCTTATAACAGGCTACAGACATTGAGATATCTGGATTGTAAAGTACATTGTAGCTGAAGTACAGCGTTCTTATAACAGGCTACAGACATTGAGATATGTGGATTGTAAAGTACATTGTAGCTGAAGTACAGCGTTCTTATAACAGGCTACAGACATTGAGATATCTGGATTGTAAAGTACATTATAACTGAAGTACAGCGTTCTTATAACAGGCTACAGACATTGAGATATCTGGATTGTAAAGTACATTATAACTGAAGTACAGCGTTCTTATAACAGGCTACAGACATTGAGATATGTGGATTGTAAAGTACATTGTAACTGAAGTACAGTGTTCTTATTACAGGCTACAGACATTGAGATATCTGGATTGTAAAGTACATTATAACTGAAGTACAGCGTTCTTATAACAGGCTACAGACATTGAGATATCTGGATTGTAAAGTACATTATAACTGAAGTACAGCGTTCTTATAACAGGCTACAGACATTGAGATATCTGGATTGTAAAGTACATTATAACTGAAGTACAGCGTTCTTATAACAGGCTACAGACATTGAGATATCTGGAATGTAAAGTACATTGTAGCTGAAGTACAGCGTTCTTATAACAGGCTACAGACATTGAGATATGTGGATTATAAAGTACATTGTAACTGAAGTACAGCGTTCTTATAACAGGCTACAGACATTGAGATATGTGGATTGTAAAGTACATTATAACTGAAGTACAGCGTTCTTATAACAGGCTACAGACATTGAGATATCTGGATTGTAAAGTACATTGTAACTGAAGTACAGCGTTCTTATAACAGGCTACATACATTGAGATATCTGGATTGTAAAGTACATTGTAACTGAAGTACAGCGTTCTTATAACAGGCTACAGACATTGAGATATCTGGATTGTAAAGTACATTGTAACTGAAGTACAGCGTTCCTATAACAGGCTACAGACATTGAGATATCTGGATTGTAAAGTACATTGTAGCTGAAGTACAGCGTTCTTATAACAGGCTACAGACATTGAGATATCTGGACTATAAAGTACATTGTAACTGAAGTACAGCGTTCTTATAACAGGCTACAGACATGGAGATATCTGGACTATAAAGTACATTGTAACTGAAGTACAGCGTTCTTATAACAGGCTACAGACATTGAGATATGTGGATTGTAAAGTACATTGTAACCATGGTAACTGAAGTACAGCGTTCTTAAGTTGACTCGATCGATACTATTTCTAGCTTTATCCCGTTATTAAACTGATTGATTTCGTCTATATGTGTAATAAATTTGAAGAAGAAACTCAGACGTTGCACTGAGGCTCTCGGCCATTCATATCCAATACCAGTTAATTAATATTCATTACTCTTATATATCAAACAATTTTGATGACAGCCGCGCCGTATAATTCCAACAAAGTCTTGAAACTTTCATCCTATTAAACACTTAACTTTAATACATCCATAAATACCCCCAAAACTTGAGCACGATGTGTGTCTATTGTGTTTCACCATATTCTATACAGAGCTCCTACATTTCAATATGGAATACAGAATTGAGAATCTAGCATTGAGGACTTCGGAAATCTGTCTTTGATTATCCACCCGCTGTTGAAATAACGGTTGGTGAGTAATGTAGCGGTTGCTTGGATACATTAATATGTACAGATCCCTAAAGTACAGATTATCTTATGAGCAATGAACTGTACTTTTACTTACAATATAGCGCATAGTTTATTCAGCCACTGTTTTAGTTAAACTCAGATTCTATGACCGGTTTAGTGGTCGGCTATTTAGAATCTGCTATGAACTCGTAGAGGAAATCAGCTCTGATCTCGTAATATCCACAGTTCTATAACACCCAGGTGTTTAACTCTACTCGAAGCATTGGCTTCAGCTCTTCATTGTCCTATCAGTATTATGTGAGTTCCATTAAATTATTCATTGAGTGAGATTCATTAAACAAAAAAAGGTATTGGAAAAAGGTGCCGGTGTACTGACAGAAGTCATATGACCCCACAGGCAAATATACTGTCTGCATATTTCTATAAACCTCACAATAACCAAATCGGATCCTGCTGATGATTTTTACCTTAGTCGCGCTTTTAATGTCGTTGTTCATGTGGACATCTTGAATAGCATGACCACACGGCCTGCACAGGCTTGAACGGTATTAGATATATAATATCCCTATCAAGTCATCTAATGTAAAATGATGAAGTATGTGGCCTTTAGATAGAAGAAACGGTCCGAATGAGTGAGTACTAATAGAATGAACACAGAACACATATCTCCGAGGTCCGAGGGCGACCGAATGGTGCATACTCCACAATGTTTTTTTTTATAATATTTTTATTCGTTTTCATATATATATACCATTACATGGACATACAAAAAACCGTGTTACAAGACATAACATATGACATACATACAGATAGCCGACATAACAATAGACATTCTCATATTCCTCCTTTCGAAACATTAACTATAAAGAGACTATTTACGGTGGGGGAGATGGGCTTATTATAAATACACAGAAATATGTAGGTCAATATATATACATTGCAACATCTGCATGCAAGACAAAGACAAACATGTCTGTTGACGTATACAGATACTAATGAGAATAGAAGATTAAAATTTTCATATATTGTCTATGATTGTAGACTGGCAAGAGTTTTTATATTGCGAAAGCTCACTTTTAAGTGGCAAAGGCTCCACAATGTTTGTTCATTTCCAAATCGGGGGTGATAATTTTAACGTGTTACAATGTGAATAAATAAACAGAGAGTGATGGTCAGTGTTTAATTTCCAACCCTTTCATGATTATTATGTCAAAATGTCCGCATTTTCAATCTACAATGCATATCACCTAGACCTGTTCTGATTGGGCCACCCCTATTGAGCTAACAGAGTAGATTTACAGCGAACAGTTGTCCACCATTGAGATGATTCTCCTGGCATGCTGCACCTGCTTTTGTTGCACTCTGTACTCTAGGGGTATGGCTTAAAGGTCAACCCAAACGGAATTTTTTTTTGTCTAAAAATCCTTAAAAATCATAGTTCATACTTCACTTTGTATGTAAAAAATATTGAAAAAAATCTAATCTGATCAGAAACACGCGAAATATGGGAGCAAAGTGGGCTTTTTCACACTTTCACAGCTGGGTTGATGACGTCACGCAGGGCAATTGCCTGAGAAAAAATAGCGGATAACATGGAAAGCGAGTGCAGTCAGAGCTTCGATTCAGATGTCGATTCGAGCGACATCAGCTCCTTAGATGGAAATATTTTTCGCCAAGAAGATAAAATAGACATAGAGGAGGATGATGACGGGCAAAATAACAGTTGTTTGAAAACCAGCGACGGAATTCAGCCCTATCAATTTGAGCCGTACGGCTCCGATTCTGACAGTGACAACCATTCTGACAACGTGGGACTCGACGACGACAGGATTCGGAGAGATCGATTGTTGAATACAGATTGGTATGCAACTTGACTGGAAACCTTATTATCGTCATCTATAAGACCACCATATATTTCAACCTGTATTGAATGTAGAACGATTCTGTGATGTAAAGAACGAGCACGTCTGTGTTGTTGTTGTTGTTACTGGCGGAGACGGCCTTTTCGAAGGGATAAACTCCGGGATTCGGCAGAAGGGACAGTAAACTGTTGATAACTCTACTGATATACGTCCGATTTGAATTCTGTTTGTTTTCCCATAATCCCCATGAAATACCAATTTCAGAATTATATAGTTTGATAAAAAACTTTGGACATTTATGGCGAAAAGTAAGCCGTGGCGAGTGAGTGTCGAAACGACGTGATGGATCGGCATTCACGTTTGCTCTATTTTCGACAAATTACGTCAATTAAATTGAAATCGAATGATATTCCCACAATTTCAAATGTCAAAGGATTATGAAAGTATTATTATCACTTCTGTATCTACAGCCATTCACTCCAATTGGTGTTCAGAACCAATAGGTGTTCAGAAAAAAACATTAAAAGGCGACCGGTTTGCCCGATCACTGTACGACTTTGTCGTTGTCTGATATACATGCACTCTCACACTTAGGTAGACTAGACCCAGCCCCTGTTCCATAATGTATTTTAAAGGGGAAACAAAAGGGAGTAACTCTGCCTATTAAGAAATACTTGAAATAATTTTTTCATTTTTTGTTTTCATTTTTTATTTATTTATTTATTTACTTATCAAACGTATATATATTTATGAAAGATCATTTTATTATTATTTAATAGTATATATGAAATAGAGACTCATCCAGTCTAACTTATGGGTGCTCAAGCAACAAATGCTACATCATGGATAGCATTCTGGGCGTTCATCGGGGACGCGAGAGTGAGCAGGGCATGTACAGCCGTCTCCCTGCCCGAGGCCTCGCTTGCAGGCAAGGTTCGTTCAGCCGATGTCCGTGGTAGATTCTCCTTGTCCGAATTCTTTGCCGTCACATTCTGATTGTTCTTAGGTTTGATAGTTGGAATAGCTGTTCTCTTTAGTTTTGGTTTGTACCCGAATTCAACTGCTACGCTGTAGAGGTCCTCGAATGATGTCTTTCTGTCAAAATGTGCCGAGCAAATTATACGAGTAATGGCTCGGGCCCTCTTTCCACGCCCTCGTGTTCCGTACAAATTTCGTCCAATTTGCAGCGATTTTCTCGTCTTTAGGCCACAAATGAATACTAACACCTTCATCTGTAGTAAAACTGCAACCTCCCACTACACAACGTCGCGGCATATTTAACAAATGATACCCCGATACTCCGAAAATCTCCAGAAATCAGCAGTTACTTATGACTGTGGTATATACGGCTTTAACATAGAGAATACAAGACGGCTGTCCCTCCCTGACGTCACAGCTGGAATTGACAGGAGGGCGATTGTCACCTTTCAAGCGGCAATATCTCGCCAACCAGACGGCACAAAATTATGAAAAATTATTTTCAGAATCGAAAGGACTATTTTTTTTATATTTTTGACCTCAGACAATTTCCCTGAAATATAAATGACAAATTTACCATAACACGAAGAAACGGTATATGAGTATAATAAGCTCAGTGGAACCAATGCTATATTCAGCTACAACATGACGTTAAACCATAATTCTATCTCTTTCGGCTATAAATTCCGACTTTCATTAGCGTAGTTCATCATCCAGAAGGTTGTGCATTGTTCGGTATGAAAAAAATAGTTGCATAGAAACTGGCCAGTAGTATCGTTCATCGTATATACGTGTATGTCTACGTGTCTAATCGTCCAATTATAGCGTGAGGCACTCTCGTCGTTTATATTTGTAGAAAATTATCCCAAAAAATCGGCCCAAAACCGAAAACTGCGCCTTCACTGAAGAGTTATAAACGGGTGTGATCTACGAATTCTTCATTTTCAATAAATCACCTGAACGTAGAAAGAAAAAGAACTATAAGGTGGTGTATATCTGTAGCATAGTTCAGCAAAAATAATGTTTTCCTATAACTGGCGTTACCCTTGTTGTTTTACTTTGTGCGCTTCTTATATGACTATCTTTAGTTTTGGTTAGGTATACCCGTCTGTCTACTCAACAACCAGAGTTTTGGTTAGGTATACCCGTCTGTCTACTCAACAACCAGAGTTTTGGTTAGGTATACCCGTCTGTCTACTCAACAACCAGAGTTTTGGTTAGGTATACCCGTCTGTCTACTCAACAACCAGAGTTTTGGTTAGCTATACCCGTCTGTCTACTCAACAACCAGAGATTTGGTTAGGTATACCCGTCTGTCTACTCAACAACCAGATATTTGGTTAGGTATACCCGTCTGTCTACTCAACAACCAGAGATTTGGTTAAGTATACCCGTCTGTCTACTCAACAACCAGAGTTTTGGTTAGGTATACCCATCTGTCTACTCAACAACCAGAGTTTTGGTTAGGTATACCCGTCTGTCTACACAACAACCAGAGTTTTGGTTAGGTATACCCGTCTGTCTACTCAACAACCAGAGTTTTGGTTAGGTATACCCGTCTGTCCACTCAACAACCAGAGTTTTGGTTAGGTATACCCGTCTGTCCACTCAACAACCAGAGTTTTGGCTAGGTATACCCGTCTGTCTACTCAACAACCAGAGTTTTGGTTAGGTATACCCGTCTGTCTACTCAACAACCAGAGTTTTGGTTAGGTATACCCGTCTGTCTACTCAACAACCAGAGTTTTGGTTAGGTATACCCGTCTGTCTACTCAACAACCAGAGTTTTGGTTAGGTATACCCGTCTGTCTACTCAACAACCAGAGTTTTGGTTAGGTATACCCGTCTGTCTACTCAACAACCAGAGTTTTGGTTAGGTATACCCGTCTGTCTACTCAACAACCAGAGTTTTGGTAGGTATACCCGTCTGTCTACTCAACAACCAGAGTTTTGGTTAGGTATACCCGTCTGTCTACTCAACAACCAGAGTTTTGGTTAGGTATACCCGTCTGTCTACTCAACAACCAGAGTTTTGGTTAGGTATACCCGTCTGTCTACTCAACAACCACAGCTCTGGATAGCCCCTAGTCGGGTGCTGTTGAAAACAAAGAAATTCTTGCTTCTTCTTTACACGCACCCCACCTCAGCATAATCCATTACCTCATTAACTTTCACTGATAGTTGCACGATCGCTAACATGTTCTAGGAGACTTTGGCCGGTTTTGAGCTTACGCTTACATCTTACGCGTACAAACTTATTTAGCAGCGATAGTATATATTCACCGCTCTTGTAATGGATTCAATTGTATCATCGAGCTTGACTTTGTGTTATGAGCCTTGTGATCATGCTATTCTGAAAGATCTGATATTACAGTTTGTCAAATCTTGCTCGATAACAAACAATTCAAATCCGTTGTTATCCAAAGAATAGCCTTGTGTTACACACGTCGACTTCTAAATGCCTATCAAAGAAATCATAATTATCATGATTATAGGTTTTCAAACTAGCTGGTGGGAATGTCGAAGATTTTGGTAGCTGCACGTGACTGCGATGAGGGATAATCGATATCCCTTTTATTCAAAGACATTCGTCGTCGAATTCGATCGTCGTTTTCCTGACACCTGTTGTTTAACTGTGTAGATATTTTGAACTACGGTATATTGAGAGGGCTTCGATGCGTTACGATTTTTACAATGAGGGGCCATATACATGTACATGTTTCTTCTTCTCACGCGAGATATCTACGTGACGGGTGAACCATGAGAGTTTCGATTTTCAACTGACAATTCTTTCTGTCAAAAAGAAAGGAAAGATGAATCACCGTGGAGTTTGGTTTGTTTGGCGTATTTAGTTTTCAGACACCCTGTGCTGAAGAGCAACGATATTTACTTACACTGAGCCTGTTGAATATCAATTCCTAGAAATACTTGTCATTAACAGAAACATCACTTTGCTTAGTGTTTAGTCTCTGAATGACTTAAGTGCTTTCGTCTCTGAATGACTACAGACGGGGATTACTTGCCTGTCTATATCGTCCCAAATTGGAGCGATATGCAAGACATAACACATAGGTTGTGCGATTATCTACCCTGCTCGAGACGTTTCTATCGTATTTCGAGCATTACACTTGCAGTAAGGACTGCTTTAATTGCAAAGATTTTGCCCAATATTTTCTTCTTATTTCTTTGAGAATCGAGGACTTGCGACGATTGATTTGAGACATGAACGTTTACAGAGCTTAGAGCGAACACAGTGCTTCATGCTTCGGATGTATTTTATCATAAATGTAATAACATCGTCGTATACAAAAAAAGTGTTAGATCCGAGTTTCTGATGATTTTTATATGTAATCATGTTACTCCTGCTATGTGTTTATGATGTCCAGTAACAGAGGTGATATAAAAATGTCAGTAATTATACCCCGGGTTAATCCTGTAACTATTTTCATTTGGGGTTTCTCTTATACAATCGACACATTGAAGGGGGAAGGGTGGAGGGGGGGGGGGGATGAAAGAAAAATAAATGAAAAAATGAAGAAAAAAAATGCATAAAACGATTACACATTTTATATCTATAATTTTATGTCCTACCTATTCAGATTTTAAGGATAATAATGTCTTAATAATAGCCATGGAAAATGAATGTCTACTTAATCTCGGATTTAGAAATGGGATTGACTATGAAGTTCAGGCTGTTTTAGCTATTATCAAATGCATTTGAATGCATGATTAAACATCTTCGTCTTGCAACGAACTAGCTTTTGATCACTTGGCAAACAAAGAAGATCTGAAACGTGCTTATGTTTGCTTACAGCAACCGTGAAGAGAATTTGCTGAAGATCTAGCCATACCACTTGTCATCGACCGCTTGTTAAATGGGCTCTTCAACTTAGCGTTCTTTAAAAATTGTATAAAAACAACCAATTGCTGTGAAAATGCTATTCTTTACTGCTGTGCATCTGTTGGTACTATGGAATTAAAATTAGAAATCTAGTTTGCGTTTGCGTCACTAGATTTTATGGATGTCTATTTGGCTATTATGTCAAGGAGAGTCCGATTTAAATTGATTTTGACGAAAGACAGTTGACTCGTAAAAATAAGCCGCCTGAGAGAATTCCTGTTTGTCTTACTGCAAATACTTGGCGAGCCATATTTCCCTCACGTTCTCGTATATGGTCTCGACGAAGTCTGTATGCGAAGATGTCATTTCCTCGAATTTATCGATCGAAATGTCAGATTACAGAATTGAGAAATCTTTATTGATAGCTTAATTTAGTGCACAAAATACACCTTAAATAGTTGATAACAAAATACCTGAGACGTTGACAGGGTTCAAATCAAGACAATTCTCTGTAAACAAATTAACAGTATTTTTACGATGGGTTATCGCAGATCGGATTGCCAACAATATACCTTCCAAATGCGGTTGACCCTATAAGTCGTTTTACTGTTGAATGTCAAACATACAGAGAGATGGGATATTTCCTGCTTAGTTTTGCGTCAAGGTCACCATATACTTATGACATGAAACTGTAGTATGGCCGGCAACACCACACCCTCCATCAAACTTGGGAGTACAATGTTATCTCCTGTGTCGCTGTTTCACACAAATGACTCACTGGCAGGAACATGAACATGAAAACTGAATGTTTGATCATCATGGATCTTGTTGCTTCTTCTTTAGTTGTGAAACTGAAATATAGCTGCTGGCTGAATTGTACTTCAACACTTTAACTTCATCACATATAATACATGTCAACAGCTGGGGTCGTATTGAAATAGTTTTGTTTACATCTACATGAAGTTCAAATGAAGAACAACAATTGAAACGCGACTAAGATACATCTAACTCTAGAAAACGACTTGTAAATTCATTTGGATAAAGAATACTGGTCAGTGATAAGAACTGGCCGTAAAGAACTTCATGACGTCTTCCTGAAATCATTGAAAACTGTTGACCGCTTCTCTCTGTTGACTGCAGGAAACCATCTTGTTTTTTATATTTTTTTTTCATGCATATTTGGGGTTGATGGTAATTGTCGTACGAAAAAGATCTTTCGATTGTTGAGGCGGTGATTCTTTTGTGGACAACGGAAGTTTGTGATCGTGTTATAGTGGTTATGATATCTTCAATAAGAAGGATGGTGAAAGCATAATCGCAGCCAAAGACGTATATGCTTTTATTCAATATTCCACAAAAATTCGTCTCAGACGTGTAAGGTTATCCGTATTCCACAGGTAAAAAACGAGTAAAAAATAACCTTAGTAGCTCTGATACTCGGAAATTTCGAGGAATGTGCGTGAAAATTAGCGATTGGGGATTTGACGTGAGGAATATAATGTTCTTCTCTCCCAAAAACTTAGAACTTAAAAGTGAGTAAAATATATGTGCATCCTCTCTTAAGTTGGCTTTAGGCTTCTTAACGTCCTACATATCCATGTGATTCGTGTGTTTGTTTATACACGGGAGTATGCTTCTTCAACTTCATTCACTCGTCATACTCTATACACGGGAGTATGCTTCTTCAACTTCATTCACTCGTCATACTCTATACACGGGAGTATGCTTCTTCAACTTCATTCACTCGTCATACTCTATACACGGGAGTATGCTTCTTCAACTTCATTCACTCGTCATACTCTATACACGGGAGTATGCTTCTTCAACTTCATTCACTCGTCATACTCTATACACGGGAGTATGCTTCTTCAACTTCATTCACTCGTCATACACTCTATACACGGGAGTATGCTTCTTCAACTTCATTCACTCGTCATACTCTCTATACACGGGAGTATGCTTCAACTTCATTCACTCGTCATACTCTATACACGGGAGTATGCTTCTTCAACTTCATTCACTCGTCATACTCTATACACGGGAGTATGCTTCTTCAACTTCATTCACTCGTCATACTCTATATACAATGCTTCTTCAACTTCATTCCCTCGTCATACTCTATACACGGGAGTATGCTTCTTCAACTTCATTCACTCGTCATACTCTATACACGGGAGTATGCTTCTTCAACTTCATTCACTCGTCATACTCTATACACGGGAGTATGCTTCTTCAACTTCATTCACTCGTCATACTCTATACACGGGAGTATGCTTCTTCAACTTCATTCACTCGTCATACTTCTATGTACACGGGAGTATGCTTCTTCAACTTCATTCTCTCGTCATACTCTATACACGGGAGTATGCTTCTTCAACTTCATTCACTCGTCATACTCTATACACGGGAGTATGCTTCTTCAACTTCATTCACTCGTCATACTCTATACACGGGAGTATGCTTCTTCAACTTCATTCACTCGTCATACTCTATAAGCTATGGGAGATACCAGGTGAAAAACGGGTAGGAAGTAACCTTAGATTCACGTGTTGGAGGAACGCCTTGTTTGTCGTTACGAGTAGGAAGTAACCTTAGATTCACGTGTTGGAGGAACGCCTTGTTTGTCGTTACGAGTAGGAAGTAACCTTAGATTCACGTGTTGGAGGAACGCCTTGTTTGTCGTTACGAGTAGGAAGTAACCTTAGATTCACGTGTTGGAGGAACGCCTTGTTTGTCGTTACGAGTAGGAAGTAACCTTAGATTCACGTGTTGGAGGAACGCCTTGTTTGTCGTTACGAGTAGGAAGATTCACGTGTTGGAGGAACGCCTTGTTTGTCGTTACGAGTAGAGTAACCTTAGATTCACGTGTTGGAGGAACGCCTTGTTTGTCGTTACGAGTAGGAAGTAACCTTAGATTCACGTGTTGGAAGACGCCTTGTTTGTCGTTACGAGTAGGAGTAACCTTGAATTTCGTGTTGGAGGAACGCCTTGTTTGTCGTTACAGTAGGAAGTAACCTTAGATTCACGTGTTGGAGGAACGCCTTGTTTGTCGTTACGAGTGAGAGTAACCTTAGATTCGTGTTGGAGGAACGCCTTGTTTGTCGTTACGGGTAGGAAGTAACCTTAGATTCACGTGTTGGAGGAACGCCTTGTTTGTCGTTACGAGTAGGAAGTAACCTTAGATTCACGTGTTGGAGGAACGCCTTGTTTGTCGTTACGAGTAGGAAGTAACCTTAGATTCACGTGTTGGAGGAACGCCTTGTTTGTCGTTACGAGTAGGAAGTAACCTTAGATTCACGTGTTGGAGGAACGCCTTGTTTGTCGTTACGAGTAGGAAGTAACCTTAGATTCACGTGTTGGAGGAACGCCTTGTTTGTCGTTACGAGTAGGAAGTAACGCCTTGTTTGTCGTCGACTTTCCACCGCAGATTTCTTCTGGTCGTTTACAATGTATTCGTTAATTTCAATGATTGAGTGTCAGTTCTTTTTCAACCTGTAATGACGATTTCCAATAAATTCGAAGGATTTCCTTCTGTTTGCCCGGCGCAGATTGATAAATATCTGTAGAAGTCCTCAATCGTGTCACGATCAGGGTTGGCTGCATTATTCGCTCTAATTAACACCGCCTGACAGTAATCACCAACTCTTGAGCCTCCCTCCATAAATGATCGATTCACAAGTGAGTGAGTGAGTGAGTAGGGTTTAACGTCGTTTTCAACAGTTTTTTCCCCAGTCATATCACGACGATGCCTACATGTGCCAGATCACAATTCCTATTATTCTAGATACTGAAATCGATTCAAGGACCTCAAAAACGTTTTTAAAAACTTTCGATGGCCTTATTGTTACAATGCTAAAGTAGTTCTTTGTATGGTAGGGATCAAGGTAGGAGGCGATACCACCATGATTTTGGCGAATTAACGTCATTATGGGGTCACTCTTGGGGTCAAATAAGGTCAAAATGGGTAAAAATCGCCTATAAATTAACACCCACCGTATTGTTTGTTACCAATGAATATCCAAGCTGAATTAGTTGTAAGTAGTGTGGAGTGTGAGGTTGTCATAGATAACACGTTTACTATTAGAATTAAGGTAATTTTAGTGTCACTTTTGGATCAAATGAGGTCAAAAATTGGAGAAAATCGGTTATCAATTAATATGTACAATACTAATTACGATTGGGTATTCTAGTTGAATGTAGTGAAGGGTTGGATGCAGTCATCGATAACACGTTAGTTATTCGAATTAAGGTCTTTTCAGGGTCATTTTTGGGTCAAATGAGGTCAAAAATTGGTGAAAATCGGCTATAAATTAATATTCACAGTACTAATTGTTACGAAGGATTATTCTAACTGAATTAGTACTATGTAGTGTAAGGTTTAAAGAACTCATAGATAACACGTTGGTTATTCAAATTAAGATCATTTTAGGGTAACTTTTTGGAAATGTGGTAAAAACTGGGTCATAAATTAATATCCACAATACTAATTGTTACGAATGGTTAGACAGGCGGAATTAGTTGTATGTAGTGTAGGGTTTATGGTAGGCATAATAATCATTGTTTGTCGATGGTTATTAAAATAGACTAAAAAATCACCTAAGATGACAGCTACAGTGTGAAACAGCTCAGTTATAGCAAATGCCTGCATCGATCAAAAAATAATCCCTTCAAATTTGGCAGATAACATTTAACAAGTTTGAGCAAGAGTTCGACTGACTCCATATGTCCGCCATCTTGAATTCCTTGAATTATTGTTCTAGCTGATGATTGTACGAATAGAGACAAACTAGGCCCATAAATAGTCAGATCGATCTGTTTTGCAAGTTTTGATAAATTTGCATAATGAGCTAAGAACAATGCCTTGAATTATACGAGCAACGGCCAAAAGTGTGATTTTCAGATGACCCCATATGGCCGCCATTTTAAATTTGACCATAAAATCTTGATTTTTCGCTTTTGAAAATAGATTCAAAATGGGCATAGGATGTTAGGCTATGCATAGAGACCCCTCAGTTTTGATAAAGTTGCTCAGTGAGGTAAGAATAATGCCTTGAACTACACGTACATGAGCAACAGGAAAAAACGTGATTTTCAGATGACCCCATATGTTCGCCATTTTGAATTTGACAATCAAATCTTGATCTTTGAGATATGTAAATAGATTCAAAATGGGGATAGAATATTGGATTATGCTTAAAGATTCACCGGTTTTAACAAGTTTGCATAATGAGCTAAAAATAATGTCTTAAACTATACGAGCAACAGCCAAAAGTGTGATTTCCTGATGACCCCATATGGCCGCTATTTTGAATTTGACCATCAAATCTTGAATTTTGGCATATGTAAAGTGGCTAAATGGGAATGAGATGTTAGGCTATGCATAGAGATGCCTCGGTTTTGATAAATTTATGCAGGGAGGTAAGAATATTGAACTACACGAGCAACACGAAAAATGTGATTTTCAGATTACCCCACCTATCCGCCATTTTGATTCAAAACGTCATATTTTAAGCTGGGAATTAAGTAAACAGATTCAAACTAGGCGGAAGATGATAGGCTTTGATGTGAGATATAATATTCCAAAACTACTGAAAGTCTTTGTTCTCGATATTCAATCATTTCGGTGATACCGCGAATGTTCAAAAGGGCACTAAATTTCCGAACTCTCTATCACCCAGGCCAGAAAGGGTTAACTCAAACTACGTCAAACTCGATAAAGAAAACTTCGAACCAACAATTATCTTGATCTGGAGGGTCCAGTCTATAAACGAATGGATGTTGCCAATTACAAGCGTCTAGTCCGACATTCATAATTCAGCCGTCGTCCATTAGAGAATATCCGCGTCCATAATCCAAAGACCTATTCCAAATTCCATATAACAGTATTAGCACCAAAGACAATCATAGTATACAAAAACATAGGCTTGTTTCCGGCAAGAGAGAAGCGGTCAACAGTTTTCAATGATGCCGGCAAGACATCATGATGTTCCGAAAATATCAAATCCGTATCGCTGATCAGTATTCTTAATCCATAATATTCGTTGTAAAGTCGTCATCTAAAGAATGATGTATCTCAGTCACGCTTTGATTGTGACTGTTCATATGAGCACCATGAGGATCTTGAAGTACATGGGTTCATACGGCCCCTAGCCCCGGGTTAAGCGGAATTAGACACAAGTTACGAAACGTAGCGCCATAGATCTTGCACGCTACGTTCGTATTTTGCTATCAGCATGCGATATATATCGCCAAATTTGAGAAACTTTGAGTGGAGGCGTTTGGTGGAATAGCCCTGTTTTATAAGTTTCTGCAACAATGTTTTGTGACGTTGATTAAAATCACATTTAACACAGGATCGAGCAAATGCTACCAAGCGAGATATGTATGCGCCATATGCAGGTCCCACTGGAATATTACTGTCCAGAAAGGGATAGTTTACGATGTCGAAATTGTAATCATCTCTTTTGTCATAAAGTCGACGAGAGAGAATGCCCGCTTCATTTTTATAGAGATATAGATCTAAATATGATGTGCCTGTAGGGCTGTCTGTAGTTTCCTTCAAAAACCAGTGAAGGTGGATATATATCCTTCACTGCGTCATTTATATAGCGATTATCCACAGCGAGAATATCGTCTATATAGCGTTTGGTGAATGAGAAGGAACGAGCTTTGAATGGATCGGTTTTTGAAAGCGCCTGCATATAGTCATACTCATAAGAGGGTGCACAATTAGTACCCATTGGAATATCTATATGCTGCTGAACACACACAAACAATAAATACTGAATTGCCCTACACTAATATCTTGAAATTCACCCCGTAGAACTGCTTCAGATTTGATATCCATTTCTTCTACAAGAAATTTCACACCAAAATGTTTTAAATTGTTTTAAGGCCCATCTTTTGGCCATCTTTGGATGATATTTGACCTCAAAATGACCTCAAATTGCCAAAGTTGTCTTATTACCCATCCCAACCGTGAACCATACTGCATACAAAAGTAATTAACAAACAGCACAAAATATATGAAATAAAACAGAACTTTCCCCTCGTTTTTGACCTCATTCAACCCGTAAAGTGACCCTAAAATAACCTCAATTCCAAGAATTACCGAGCTAGCCATACCTGTGTTAAAGCCATAAAGTACATAAAACCAATTTAGCGTGGATAACCACTGGTAACAAACATTACAATGGAAGGAACATCTTTTACCAATTTTTACCTTATTCGACCCCTAAAGTGACCCCGAAATGACCTTTAATATCCAAAATCCGGGTGGTATCTCCTCCCACCTTGAACCCTAACACACAAAGAACTAATTTGGCATGGGTACTCATTTGTAACAAACAATTTCATCAAAAGTTACATTTCGTGTCCTTGGCCAGGCTTGTTAGTGCATCCCTGCTTCACATCTCACGCAACTTAGTTACCTTTGATAACGCATTTCCATGCTGCAAATGAATTTTTTCTTTCACCCACAACATGGTCTACATATCTTGTTTTCTAGGCATACACAGATGTAAAATATTAATGGTGAATTTCTTCGTTAAATGTGGTAGTACGACTCGGAAGATGTTAAGTGGATACAGGCATGCGTAGTGATTATGTCTATGCCGACTGACAGTTTTTTTCAAAAGGACGCACATTGCACAGCTGCTGGTCATCAGCTTGAGTATAATTGGAAACGAGTTGAAAATATTGAAGATTTTTGTTTTGATATTCTATGATGTGTGTATTTCATGCGTTTGTATCATATTTATAAAGGTGAAAAACAGCTAGGACTCCTCGAAAGACTTTCAGATAGACTACGTGTTTGACTTCGGCACTTTGCGACACGGTGGTGGTTATAAACACTCTGAGACTGCGTCCTACATATAATTATTTGGAAAATTGGTGAGTTACAAAATTGTCGTTAAAGTAGCTGCGTTACAGGCCTAATAAAAAATAGCAAACGTATGTTTACTATATCATGTAGCATCTTTATTCTGTAAATCGTTTTCAAAATCAGTCCGATTGACGAAGGTTATATGTTATCGTCTATCTTAGCGCCCGTTAACGGACTCACTTGCGCAAACGACATGGCTTGGTTTACGTATGATGGCATGGTCACGTATATGTTGTTTTGTCGCTTAGGGTAACCTGCAATAAATGTGGATAACAAACTTCATGTCGGTACATGTATATTAGTAGTTAAGACAAGCAGTTTGATTACACTCTGAAACTTAGGGTACACTTAGGGTTTACTAGATTCCATCAGCGAAACTGTTGTTTATAAGGTTATATAGATCTATGTTTGGGCTTACGCTCTGTGCTGAATCTTTTGATTTCTGATCTAGCAAATAAAGATACATTGTCACCTGAATGCTAACTGGAATGGTATTTATGCATACATATAATTGTTTATAACAAACTATTCCTTTTCTGACTGACAGCGTTAACTGACATCCTTCAAAAAGAATCCCGAACGAATATTTGAATTTATTCCGTTGGGTTATTGCATGGAAAATATCCGGACTGCACATTACATTGTAACTGAGGTACAGCGTGGTTGAATTAATTCGATCGACTGCTATTTTCAGCTTTATCCCGTCATTCAACGGGCTGATTTCCGCTATATGTGCTATAAATTCTTAGACGAATCTCAGACACTGTAGGCAGCGTCTCTGGAATTCATGTTTAATATGAATTATCTGACCTTCCATTGCTTTTTATGTCATACAATCTTGACAATAATCCTGTCCTATAATTCCAATACAGCAGAGAAAAGTTCGTCCTATTAAACACTTAACTTTGGACAATTCCAAATACCTTGTAATGAAAGTACGATTTGTGTCTATTGTGTTTTCCCAAGTTTTTATACGTGGCATCTACATTTGGATCTGAAAAGCAGTACTAAAATTTTGCATTGAAGACTTCGCAGAGCTGTGTTTGATAATTCAGCCCATGTTGAATTGGCGGTGAATAAGTAATTAAACGCAACTTACAACGGTGATAGAAAAGATTACGGCGTACTAACATGGACACAGGTCTCCAATGCCAATATTCCGATCGTATCACATCGAAATGCATCTCAAGAATCAAAATTTGTGATGATTTGTATCTCAGCCACGCTCTTATTGTAGATGTTCATGTGGAAGCTTAGAACGACATGACTACATGGCCCTTTGCACCGGCTTGAGCGACATTATGGGCCGTAGCTATCAACGGTCGCTTGATTAAATTAATATGTTCAGACCCATACTGAATAAACTGTGTTATGGATTATATACATTGCTTACTTACATTGTACAACATGGCCAATTCAACCATATTCAGTGAGATTCTAAGAACTGTCCAGGGTGCGGATGTTCACAATCATTTAATATGATGAAACCATCTATGAACGCGTAATTATCGCAATACTATAATTAAACGCAACATAACCAGAAAAAGATGCCGACGTACTGACAAGAAGTCATATGACCTCACAGGCAAATGTAGTGACAGCATATTTCTAAAAACATCACAAGAACAAAAACTGCGGATCTGTATCGGGAAGATTTGTATCGCAGCCACCCTTTGTATCTCAGCCACGCTTTTATCGCGTGTGTTCTTGTGGACATCTTGAACACAGGCAGCGTTAACGTTAGCTCCCTGTTATCCTATCAGCTTTGGACAAATGCATAATATGATCGCACTCTTCATTGATTCACGTATTTAGTACAGCATGGGTCGGTATATCGAGTGGAACCGTGAGATTTCCTGTCAGTTTACACCGTTTTTGTTCATTGTATGTTATCGCCTATCTACGATTATGGACTTGGAATATGCGTGCGAACCACGACTGTGCAACGGATATTAGAGGACCTGGGAACATCAGTCCGTCAGCTCGATACGGAACAGTCTCATTCGTAGCAAATATACAAGGTTCACTCAAAGACATAACCGGAAGCTAACTTCTGTGAGAGTAATAATAAATGATACAGTTGTGTAAGATATGGTTATGTTTTAAAAATAGCATGTTTAGTTTTTTTAGTTGGTTGCTTTTTAGTCGCCAGACGTCGTCAATTTTTCCCACCTCTTGCATATCGCGCCAATTTGTTGGAGTGGGAGATCTCGTTTGCCTTATTTTTCAAAAAGAATATTTGTAGAATTTGGTAGGTGTCCGTAAATGCGATGATCGATAGTTTAGTAGCGAATCAATGTCAATTGATTGTCTTTTCCTCGGCAGCTCTTATACATTAACGGAATACGTCTTTTGAGCTACGATATCTTGAGACGACTTTGGTGCGTTGTGATTTGTACGACGACGGGCAATATCCAGGTCGATGAGTGTAAATGTCAACGCTTCTCACACGTGTTGACTATGTTAGCGGCTACAAGTGTATTTCGTGTGTCTCGGTTTTGAAATTACAATTTTTCCTATCAAGAAGAAGAGAATGAAGCACCAGGAAATTGGTGTCCTATTCCAGATACCTCGGCATTGGTACAAATGTATTCAGGAGGTTTCAGTTACGCTGTGATCTGAAAATCATCGATAATTTCTAACGCGGTGCGGTGAAGTTCTTTAATATCAATTCTTCGAAAAAAACAATTCTTACAACAATGCCTGTTGTTACAGGAATACGACGTTGTCTTTTTGGTACTTGTGTCAATTGTTGAATGCTTCCGTCTCTGAATGACTATGTCATTCCTATATGCGATTTATATCTCGAGTGTTTATGCTGTTTATGCATTACATGTTCAGCGATGACTGCTCTAAAATAGTTCTTTATAATTGCAAAGAAATGTATTCCTTCTCATTCGTTTCGAATCGAGACGTTTAGAGATGAGCATCTAATTAGCCAAGAATTAACAGGTGGTTTTATACATCAGATGGTTTTCCTAGCAAATACATCATCGTGTAAAAAAACAATCGATCCGTAAGTCTGATGTTCTATGGTATTATTTCTTTGAGGTATTCCTGCTATGTTCTTTATGACGTCCAGTGACAGTGGTGATATAACAATTGCCAGTAATTATGCCCCAAGTTAATCTTGTAACAAATTCCATTGAGGTTTCTCTGATGAAGTCTGGACAGTAAAAGCAAAAGAAACCACAAACATTGACATAAAGTGCACCAAATTTCCGACGGTAATCTCTCTTCAATGTGCTTTCCTCTCACTTAATCTACCTCAATAGCCACCTTGATCGTACGCCATAAATTTGGATTGCACAATTGCATGCGATGGCGCCATAGAGTTGGAGGCCCTTCCTGTGTCGGCTAGCTTAGCGTATTACTGGACAAAGTTTCAGTATCATTACATGTCATTGCGTATATTCCATAAGACACATCCCTTGCCTTCCCCGTCGTGATATACCTGAAAAAATGTTGAAAGCGACGTTAAACCCTATTCACTCACTAACTCACTCACTCACTCCATAAGACACAATACAAGCGTCTAGTCCGTCATTCAATATTCAGCCGTCGTCCATTGAAGAATTTCCGCGTCCATTAGCCAAAGGCCTAATTCATATAATAACAATAGCACCAAATTAAAAGGATAAATCAAACTATACATAAAACTAGGCTAATTTCCTGCAAGACAGAAGCGGTCAAACAGTTTTCAATTATGCCAGTAAGACATGATGATGTTCCAAAACATGTTTCGCTGATCCGTATTCTTAATCCATATGATATACATTGTAAAGTCGTTATCTAGAGTATGATATATCTCAGTCACGCGTTGATTGTGACTGTTCATATGAACACTATGAGGATCTTCAGATACATAGGCTCATACAGCCCCTAGCTCCGGGTTAAGTGGAATTAGACACAAGTTACGAAACGTACCGCCATAGATCTTGCACGCTACGGGCGTATTTTGCTATCAGCATTCGATATGTATCGCCAAATTTGAAAAACTTCGAGTAGAGGCGCTTGATGATATAGCCTTGTTTTACAAGTTTCTGCAATAATGTTTTGTGACGTTGATTAAAATCGTCACATTTAACACAGGATCTAGCAAATGCTACCAGGCGATATATGTATACGCCATATGCAGGTTTCTCTGGTACATTACTGTCCAGATAGGGATAGTTTACGATGTTGAAATTGTAATCATCTCTTTTGTCACAACTTTGTCGAGAGAGAAGGCCCGCTTCATTTTTATTGAGATATAGGTTTAAATAAGATGTGCCGCTAGGGCCATCTGTAGTTTCCTTTAAATCCAGTCAAGGTGGATATATATCCTTCACTGCGCCATTTATATAGCGATTATACACAGCATGATAATCGTCTATATAGCGTTTGATGGATGAGAAGGAACGGGATTTGAAATAATCTGTTTTTTGAAAGCATTGCATATAGTCATATTCATACGAGAACACATATAGATCAGCCAAAAGGAGTGCACAATTAGTACACAAGAAATTCGGGCAACTCCATAAACAAAGAAACATCCCACGAATGATATTCTTTGTATGTAGTAGAGCTAAAGAATGCTTTATGGCTTCTGACATTAATACGATGACGATGCAGCAGGAATGTGATTACGCGGATCAGTATTTATTCCTAAACGAAGATACAGTGTGTCATTTTATTTAGTTCAATAATTCCATTTGTTATGTAACATCTACCGAATTGCCTCTATTGCAACTTGACTACATTTGAGATCATCTTTTAAATTCTATAAGCTGTGAGTTTTCCACCACCAGAATAATTGTCAATATTATCTATACCGTTTATAACGTACAGTCAAAATCAAAGCGTGACTGAGATACATACAATGGAAACTACTTGGCATTCATTTAGATGAAGAATATTTATCAGTGATTAGGATTTTATGTATGGAACATGATCATGTCTTGCTGATATCATTGAAAACTGTTAACCGCTTCTCTCTTGTAAAAACGATCTTGCATTTTTATTAACTTTATTTCATACACATTTAGAATTGGTGCTAATTGTCATACGAAGTAGGCCTTTCGATTATTGACGCGGAAATTATTTCATGGATGACGGCTGAATATAGAATGCTGGATCTGACGTTTGGTAATATTGAAAATAGATATAACCTTATCCCAGGATTTTACGACATTCATTATTGATTAAGCGGTAACGTGTTTAACTCAGCGACCAAACAGAATTAAATGCAACATATATAGGTGGTGGAAAAGAGATGGTCAATATTTTGCGTGCATATCTAAAAAACACATAGAACAGAAATGATACATGTGATGATTTGTATCTCAGTCACGCTTCTATTGTAGCTGTCCATGTAGACATCTTGAATGTCTTGCCTAAGTACACGGCCTCAGCGCCGGATTGAGTAGTATCAGATACAAAAATCGAAGAGTAACGATGTGTTAGCCCTATCATGTCATTTAATGAAAGGTGATAAACTCTGTGAACGTTAGATAGAAGAAACGACCCAAAGGAGGAAAATATGAGTAGAATGCAAGTTCTTATTCAGAATGCGTCTGTGAGGCCCGACGCCAATCAATTACTAGTGCTTCATTCTCCACCATGTTAACCAAACTCAGAAACTACAGTCACAATAATTTGTACAGAGGGCTACCTCGGGGACGAAATACCTCCCCATAGCCATGCCCATAACACTGGAGCGAATACTAGGCGAGCTCATCTTTCCGAAAGAAGAAACAAAAAAACAGTTGCTGTCAAAAAGCTAAATTTTAATACTGTGTATCAGTTATCATACCGCGGCTGTAATGTTAAAAGTGGAAATCTATTAAAAAATCGAATCGTCTGAGTTTGTGTTAACAGTTTTTATGAATAGTTCTTTTACTACGAAATTATGTTAAGGAGAATCAGGTTCAAACTGATTAGATGAACGAGCTAGTCGCTGCGATTTGCTCGACAGTTGACTGGTGTAAAGGGGCTGTCTGAGAGGATACAATTTGTGCAACTCTTTTTTTTCTTTCTGAAGCATTTGGCGAACCAAATTTCTGTCGTGCTCTCCGAATTTGTGCCCCACAAAACTTGCATGTAAAGAGAGTATTTCCTCGAGTTGATGACAAGAGATGTCAGATTGCAGAATTATAGCAAGCATGTAACGATTGCTTTAGTAGAAGCAATAAATCTTCAATATTTTATAAAAAGAAATCGTTAAGACATTGACAAGATTCAAATTCGAACCAGAAAGGGCATTTTGTGCTAACGTAACACTCAATAAATTTCACCATTATTTAAGGACACAGATCTTCTAACATGCATGCCATTTGAAAAGGACTTGTCACGATGTGTTGCTCTATTTCACAAACGGGAACGACAGCTCAAGCGATATTAACTGTCATGGACCTTGCCCATTCGTCTTCATTTGGGACACTATGATTCATCTATAACGTTCACTATATGTTCCATTGATTAAATTCATCAGCGAATCTGTGCCTCATCTTTTATTATTGTTATTATCGTTATGCCGTCTATTTTTGTCCTTAAATGAGCCAAATGGGGAAAGCATTGAATTTGTTTTTCATCTATATTTCACAAAACAGTGTTCTCATTTGTCGTGAAGAGTATATTATTTTTGCTCATACCTCTGGGAATTGTTAAACGCTCCTCTCAGACATCAGATGAATGAAATGAAAAAAACGACATGTGTATCCTCTCTTTAGTTGCATTTCTAGTCAGACGTCTCTGTGCAATTCGTAGTCGTGCTGACCACGGGAGCTTCTTTCGCGAACTCGACTGAGTCGAGAAAAACTACCGTATTCATGAACAATGCCAGATAAAGTGAGTGGAAATGAACCTTAGATTTCTGAGTTGGACGGACGCATATATTCCCGTTGCATATGTCTGATGAATTTCCAGTTCTTTTTTCAACTAATATTGACAATTTGCAGTTGATACTACCTTCCGTTTGCCCCGCGCGGGTTGTGTGAAATATGCAGAAGTCTTCAATCGAACCGATTTGGCTGTATTATTCGTTCTAATTAACATCGCATTCCCGTCATCACCAACTCCTCGCTGGTAAACTATCGCGCTTCCCTGTATAAGTGATCGATTCACAATCTTGGCTTGCAATTGCGTCCCCGCGTTATCTCACACAACTTGGTTACCACTGACACCGGATTTCCATGCTGCAAGTGGATGTTTTATTTGATTTCACTCACAGCACTGTTATGATCACAGTAAAGTCATCTTGTCTCCTAGGCATACTCTAATGAAACTTATCAAGGATGAATTTCTTTGGAAGTCTGAAATGCAAAATCAGCAACCCCAGATACCTGTGCCAAGGGGATGCATGCATGCATACTGATTTGGTTAAATACACAGTTGAACTTGCTCAGGACTGCATGCTGAATCACAAGATGACCAAATATTCGTGAGACGAAGCATAGTGTAGTACTTGTGGCCAGCAACATAGGGATATTTGGAAAATGAGTGGCACATATTGAGGGTTCTGGTTTTGAAATTCTGCGATGCATTTATTCTTTGCGCTGAAATTATTATTGGTATGACGAACGAAGACGGGTATAACGTCTCAAAATAATTCGAGATTTATTGAGTGTTAGGGTATGGGACTTCGCGATACAGTGGTGATTGGTGAGATGTATATAAGGTGGCAAATGTTGACGACGTCTGGTGACCAAAAAGCAACCATATGATTACACAGGAAGGCCTCCCTCGGCACCTCACATTTAGACTAGAATACGGAGCATTCTGGTAACACGCAGCATTGGTATCTCAGCCACAATTTTATTACATCTGTTGAAATTGTAACCTGTGTTTTCCAGTTCCAGGCTATAGTTTATCATACCATTTATTTTTAATATCTTCTTCTAAATCCGTCCCAGTGACGAAGGAACTCGGCAACTTCGTACAATATAGAGACCATCGCCCATTATGTGACTATCCTGTGCAATCGATATGGGTCGATTTACTACGAATATACAAATTACACACCTAAAATTGAAAAGATTGCATCTGCGAAACATGTATTTTTTGTCATGTCATCAACGGATTCGTGTTTTTTTTCATTGCAACTTTTTCTTTTGCCCTCTGATAAGAAGAGACCAACTGTTTCTTCTGAATGAACATTTGACGTCACGAATAAGTAGTCTGGCACTGGAAATTTCTGAACTGTAAATTTAGCAAGAATCTCAGACGTTGCACGCCGCGGCTCTGTCAGGAAGGAAACTACAGATAGCCCTACAGGCACATCATATTTAGATCTCTATCTCTATCAAATGAAGCGGGTATTCTCTCTCGTCGACTTTATGACAAAAGAGATGATTACAATTTCGACATCGTAAACTATCCCTTTCTGGACAGAAATATTCCAGTGGGACCTGCATATGGCGTATACATATCTCGCTTAGTAGTATTTGCTAGATCCTGTGTTAAATGTGACGATTTTAATCAACGTCACAAAACATTGTTGCAGAAACTTATAAAACAGGGCTATTCCACCAAGCGCCTCCACTCAAAGTTTCTGAAATTTGGCGATACATATCGCATGCTGATAGCAAAATACGAACGTAGCGTGCAAGATCTATGGCGCTACGTTTCGTAACTTGTGTCTAATTCCGCTTAACCCGGGGCTAGGGGCCGTATGAACCATGTACTTCTAGATCCTCATGGTACTCATATGAACAGTCACAATCAAAGCGTGACTGAGATACATCATTCTTTAGATGACGACTTTACAACGAATATTATGGATTAAGAATACTGATCAGCGATACGGATTTGATATTTTTGGAACATCATGATGTCTTGCCGGCATCATTGAAAACTGTTGACCGCTTCTCGCTTGCAGGAAACAAGCCTATGTTTATGTATACTATGATTGTCTTTTTGAATTTGGTGCTAATACTGTTATATGGAATGTGGAATAGGTCTTTGGATTATGGACGCGGATATTCTCTAATGGACGACGGCTGGATTATGAATGACGGACTAGACGCTTGTAATTCATCCGGAATATAAAGAACAGAACTTTCAGTCATTCTCCCTAGCACACTTGCAACAGTCCCGTCCTATAACCCCGTTTAGTGCCGAACCTTTCATCCTGTGAAGCACTCAAATTTGATCAACCCCATAAGTACTTCCTGATACAATCACGATGTGTATCTATTATGATTCCATTCCTATACATATTCTCTACCATTGAATATGGAAGGCAAGATGAACAATCTTACATTGAAGACTCTTCGATAAGTCGTCTTTGATAATCCGTCTGATGTTTAATTGGCCATGTATGAATATTATAGACCGCCAAGCTATCAATGGCGTTTGATCACATCAATATATCTTATATCGCCAATCACCCAACCTTTTATATAGTTGACCTAATTTAACTGATGTAGAGTATTTAATCTATTATCTACAATATAGTTAATTTTAGCTGGAGTCTAATTAAACTTTGAGAACAGTCCAGTCACCTGCTTTCTGCGATCTTTTTAATTACACCGAATCACCGTTACCTCGCATGATCTGACATTACCAACTAATGAAGAGTAACGTCCTATCAACTGTAGAGATGAATCAATTTGACAAAGCAATCGAATTAATAAATAACATCAAAGAAACGAACTGTATTATGGTTTACTCGGTTCTGTAAAACCAATACAATATTCATCTGACGTTTGACGTCCATAGTTTAAACAATATTTTAATTCAGTTATGGATCGGTGAACAGGACAAACCTATATCAACACCTCTCCAGATAACAATGAATGAAATTACATGTAAACACAAACAAAGTCCATCAGCCACGGATCATTTTTATAATATGTGTTCTTTTTATGATTCTATGATTCTTTCATTCCTAGTTTAAAAACTAAAACCTGTCGACTTCCAGGCAAAAGTTCGATCTTCACTGCCGATGCCAAGGTTCTATTGTCAGCTTTAGAAGGTATTGTGTCTGATATAGGAGGAACATATGCCATATTCTCAAATTCATACCTTCAAGTGATTAAGAGTGGAACATCAACTCATCCCGCCATCTGGAACATTCTACAATTATATGACCGTAGATTTGATCAACAGATTGATCAACAGCCATGTTTGCATCATAGTAAATACTAAAGCTGGTGAAATAGCTAAGACATCCCTAGATAATGAAGTTGATCCTGTTGGAATCCCGTATAGCGATTTCAGACCCTCAATCTGTGGGCATGTGGAAAAACTGGTTCCATCTTTATGGGATGCTGTGGATAACAACAAACTTCGTGAGTTTCAAAAAACTGTAGGTATCTAATTCCGCTTAAACCAGTGGTAGCAGCCGTGTGGCTACTTCATAGTCCCTAAAGGAACAGCTGCGATAAAAGCGCGGCTGAGATACTAAGGCTACGTCCGAATCCACCGTATTCTTGGGTCTGAATGTGAGGTGCCGAGGGAAGTAGCTCTTTAGTCGCCAGACGTCGTCAATTTTACCACCTCTTGCATATCGCTCCAATCCAATTCTCGTCTGAGCAGCCAGAAACGTTTCGATCAAGCCATGATCAGGTGATTAGAATCGGCCATACACGATTAAAACTCAGGAACATTTACTGGAAAAGAAACCAGCTCCAACATGTATTCCATGCCACGCAGATCTCACAGTGAAACATATTCTGATCTACTCTATAGATTTTAAGATGGTAAGAGATTCTTTTTATCAAGCAGCTACTTTAGAAGATCTTTTTAGTCGGGTTATTTGAGACAAATTTTAATGCATGTACATGTTTTTGGTATGCTGTATTTATTACTTGCTGGGTTGTTGACTTGTTTCTGTTGGAAAACTTAGAATTTTGTTCGGTCGTCGCTATATAGCTGAAATATCGCTGAACGCGACGTTACATCTAACCCCCCACTCTCTCTCCCTTCCTATACAAGCGTCATTAAATATTCAGTCTTCGTCCATTAAAGAATTTCTGCGTCCTTATGTTATGTTTACGACATCATTCAAACCTCTCTTTTGCAAGAAACACGCTTGAATTGGTATATTATTATATTCATGTGTTGCTAAATTTGATTCGCGTGATTGAAATCCCTCGATCATGGACACGGAATTCTTTAAAGATGACAGATAATACATAAAGGATCTGATGCTTTTATTCAAAGTTAAACATTTTCCGAGTGTCGAGCCATTTTCTGTGAATCGTTTGGAATAACAAGGCCTGCGATGGATTTCCCACACAGTCCTCCATCTACAGAATTTATGATGCTGTTAGTGGTGTCTTTTGAAAGTTACTTAAACGCTTGGAGGGATAGCAGAAGAATAAATTTTCGATACGCAATAACCTTACCCGGACACACAAACACTATTTCGTTAAAAATCGACCACATTGCTGCAATATACATCTTAGTTGTGTCCATTCAATTATCCCACGATCTGATCAGGCAGCCTTCATGACTACGATTCAGACACAATTCCAGGATAAGATTAGAAAATATGTGACTTGAAGTAAATTTTACGACCTGGAGTTAACTGCAATTGCAACATTTCGTTTCCCATATTCGGGGTAAATACGTACAAACTAGGCCACCCACTGTGATGAAGTTAAAGGTGTAAGCACTGTCTTCAAGGTGTGTTAGCCGTATCGCACCCGTAATATGCTTGCCTAGATACTGCTGTGTAGAAGGATACAATTTGTAACAGTGCAGCGTAAAAGCAATTCTCTGATGTACAGATAGATTAGAGGGAATACAGAGCGCATTTCATTTGGTGGCTGGCTAAAAATGTTCAGACGAGCACGAATATTAAGTTTACGTTATATTGAGGTAGTTATGGCCACAATTTAAATTTAGAGGAACATCAAACGGATTATTTGAAAACTGCGTGGTCCTATTATTAGGATCAAGTCCACATTATATGACCGCCAGATTCGATATTTGATACCAGACCAGAGTGGTCCTATTATTAGAATCAAGTCCACATTATATGACCGCCAGATTCGATATTTGATGCCAGACCAGAGTGGTCCTATTATTAGGATCATGTTCATATTATATGACCGCCAGATTCGATATTTGATACCAGACCAGAGTGGTCCTATTATTAGGATCAAGTCCACATTATATGACCGTCAGATTCGATATTTGATACCAGACCAGAGTGGTCCTATTATTAGGATCATGTTCATATTATATGACCGCCAGATTCGATATTTGATACCAGACCAGAGTGGTCCTATTATTAGGATCATGTTCATATTATATGACCGTCAGATCCGATATTTGATACCAGACCAAAGTGGTCCTATTATTAGGATCATGTTCATATTATGTGACCGCCAGATTCGATATTTGATGCCAGACCAGAGTGGTCCTATTATTAGGATCATGTTCATATTATATGACAGCCAGATTCGATATTTGATACCAGACCAGAGTGGTCCTATTATTAGGATCAAGTCCACATGTTTTCTTTGAAACGGTTGACCCTTTATGAAAGATCGTTTTCTCATGGTTATGTTGACGGTCATGATTTGGGTGAATAATTTAAGACTGTGAAACGAATATACTAGGTATATACGTGACATTATTATTATTGTTTGTATAAATGCTCTTTTAATGTTTCTGTTGTATCAATTGGCTCGTGTAGTAATAAACAATTTTATTACTTTTATCCAGGGTGCATACAGTGCTGAAGAGGTACGAGTCCGGCCTGTTACTAATCGTGGGATTTGGGGGCTTCCCTCTCGTGCTGGCCTTTCTTCCACGATGAGCACAACCTCGATACCACATTTGACGCATGTGGAACGTCACGTTCAGCTTGACCGCCGTCACTGTCGCTTCACAGCTATTTTGGCCAGGGGACATTTTACAAAGCGCCATCTTAACAGCAAAGTTACGCAACTCTAGCCATTATTGCAACAACACTAGGCTGTATTGGCGGCAACGTTCACTCGATAACGTTATATAGATAATGATATATATGGATACATTTGTGATTAAGATTTGTGACGGTTTGTAGCAACGTCTCCTGTAGCGAAATGTCACAGATCTGCCTGACGCAACGGCGTAATTTTTATGTAAATCGACGTATAGGATAATTCAGATTTTTTTCAGATGCATTTCATTGCGGACAGTTTTATCAGTGTCGGTACTAAATCATTGATCTTTCTCAATAATACGTCGCTAAGAAACATGATCATGTTGTCTGATTACGACCCTTGCCCATTTCCAGGAAACTAACCTGTCTTTACTAAGTTGATTATATATATTTGATCCTGGCAACCCCTTGCTCAAACTGACATGTGGGTAGTGTACGACAAGTTCTTTTTGGATGACGATTTCCTACAGATTGTCGAATATGAGCACCTTTAGTTAAAATTGACATACTCTTATCTGGTTTTAATGCAGCGTGACATTTCTCTGTGAACAGGCTAAGGGAGTTTTAGAGTAGCTATCATGTTTATATTCTATACTGATTGATCGTCTGGTTACCGAGGGGTGAACCTAGAGTTGGATTTATATGCAGTTCGAATGTGAAATGTCTCATATGTGGTAATATTAAGAAGATAGTCCATAGAGGAGGAATGTTAATGTCAGGTTGAGTTAAACTAAGTCCAAACAGGCCTGATCAATCCATCATATAGTTTGGGGATGATCAGAGGTGTCAATCTGCCGTTAATATGTCGTATCTCACGGAAGACAGGTGGCATCTCTAACCACTGTAGAACACTGTGAGCAAACGATGATGGCTTCAGCTTTGGTTTTTCGACGATACTTGAAGCCCACTCGAGATATTGGGAAAGAAGACTGAACTTTTCTGTATGAAAGACAATCAATGTAACTTTGACTAGTTTTTTCTCGTGAAACAGCTACAATAAAAGCGTGGCTTGGATGTAAACCATCACGGTTGGTCAGTTTTGGTTTTTGTGATGTTTCTGAAAAGATGCAGTCAATATATTCGCCTGTAGGATCATCTGACTTCTCGTCCGTATACGCCGGCATCTTTCCCACCACATTTGCTATTTTAAATTGCTGCTTGTATATGTTGAGATTCTACTGGTGGACGTGTCGTATCCGAGGCTTGTCCTCTATACAAATCATTGTGATTGTAGATTTCTGACTGGCGAACATGGTAGCGAATGAAGCGCTCTGTCGACGTTGGACCTTACAGATATGTATTCTGAATAAGAACTTGCATTCTATTGACACTTCCTCGTTTGGACCGTTTCTTCTATATAACGGTCACATAGTTCATCATTTGCTATAAGATGATTTGATTACATCATCGCTCTTAAATATTGGTATCTAATACCGCTCTAGCCCCGGGCCTTGGTATCTAATACCGCTCTAGCCCCGGGCCTTGGTATCTAATACCGCTCTAGCCCCGGGCCTTGGTATCTAATACCGCTCTAGCCCCGGGCCTTGGTATCTAATACCGCTCTAGCCCCGGGCCTTGGTATCTAATACCGCTCTAGCCCCGGGCCTTGGTATCTAATACCGCTCTAGCCCCGGGCCTTGGTATCTAATACCGCTCTAGCCCCGGGCCTTGGTATCTAATACCGCTCTAGCCCCGGGCCTTGGTATCTAATACCGCTCTAGCCCCGGGCCTTGGTATCTAATACCGCTCTAGCCCCGGGCCTTGGTATCTAATACTGCTCTAGCCCCGGGCCTTGGTATCTAATACCGCTCTAGCCCCGGGCCTTGGTATCTAATACCGCCCTAGCCCCGGGCCTTGGTATCTAATACCGCTCTAGCCCCGGGCCTTGGTATCTAATACCGCTCTAGCCCCGGGCCTTGGTATCTAATACCGCTCTAGCCCCGGGCCGTGTGGTCATTCAAGATGTCCACATACACATCTACAGTAAAATCTAGGCTGGTATACAAACCCTCTCAGAGATCAGTTTTAATTCTCGTAATGTTATTAGAAAGAGGCAATCAGCGTATTTCCTGTGGGATCATTTGACTTCTTGTCAGTACGGTGGCATCTATCTCCACCATATTTGTTATTTTGCGTTGAAGAGACATGATAGATTTAATGTTTGCTATGAGTAATATGGAGGGATGTAATATTCAAGCATGATCGGCATATAGTTTAGAGAACAGATGGTAACCGTCTTGAATATTGTACGGCATTCCTTCGAAATGATTTTAACTCCGATTTCGAGAGCTAACCGCATATGTTGTTTTTGTGCTCAGAGGCCACAAAATTTGGTGGTAATCATGGTATCAGAAAGACGATTTTTCTCATGACAGTGAGATACATCTAAATTATAACCGAATTATGTGTTACACTAAAATCCATCCGAACAACCATTCCTCAATTACTTGTTTTAATCCACAGAATGGTATTGCAGGCCCATTTTGGTACGCCGCAGGGGTTATGTTCAACATTTTCATCTTTCCCATCCTATCGGTTAATTTCAAAACTCGAGCACCGGGCGCCAAAACATACTTGCAGGTGAGTTTTTGCTCATACACATTTCAAACACATAACAGTAAGTTTAGAATCACGAATATGGGAATACCTGGGCTGGGCGTTTTGGCCTTTGTCTAGGCCTTGGGCCCAAGAAATATTTTTGTTACCCCTTGAGCTAGGGGGCTGAAACTTACAGCGTTATACTCTTGGGTTAGATCTGAAAAAAAACACAAGTTGGCCGTTATGACTTTTCTGTCATATTTTTCAATTTTTTTATTTGTGGCGTCTTCACAACACCGGCATGATAAATTGGTTTTTCGAAAGAAAGAAACATGACGAAAACATGACATTTCTGTTACCCCACATGAGCACCATTTCGAATTTACCCATGATCCTCTCATCGTGGAGTCATGTAAGTAGGCTTTAAATAACCCCGATGTGATAAACTACAAAGTCACAAAGTGTCAGCTCTCCATTTTTTGTTGTTCTGGAAATAGGTTAGAAAGTGAGGGTCATATTGGCCCCTCCTCAGGCATGGTATAAAAAATTATTTTCGACTGCATTAATCATTTTAATCCGCCGTCTCCGGCTCCGTGAATTCTAATTCACCGAGAAAAATATTATGTTTCTAGAAGTAGCTACATGGAGCTAATGTATTCTCTAGGAAGTCTGAATTTTGGAGACGATCTGTTATTGTTTGGCTGTGATACCCATCCATGTCATACTTGTATATTTGTTTTGAACTCTGTGCTGAACCTTTACGTTCGATCTGTTTAGAATCATATTAGCTTTACTATTTAGTTATGGCATTAAGTGATAGTCCCGCATGGAATTGGCGGATTTGCTGCAAAATTGTGTATTGAATGCAGCGACATTTCCGTTCGATAAATGTAAAATTGACGGTTATTTATCCTGCCTTGAGGAGTCGAAAGTATCTCTACTAAGCCTGTCTTTTTATTCAGTTAAGCCAGATAACGGAAGTTGGTTATTTATTCCAAGCTTAATACCAGAGCCAATTTGATTGAGTCACATAATGTGCGATAACCAAGGAGATTCTCCAGACCAGTCCGTCTTAAATCGGCGATCAGATGAAAGAAATTGAAATCTTTTATGAAAGAATATCCCCGATAGGATTGATAACATGTGCATAATTATACGGCATTATTATACCTTATTAAAATAAAAGAGAACTGAGAACTCATGCCATGCCATGCCATACCATAAAATACCATACCATACCGTACCATACCATAGAATAAAATATCATAATAAGAGTCTATTTCTGTAGCATAATGCAAAGACTGGAGGAAGGATATTTATTTAAAACCAGTAATAATTATCCTCGAGGCTGTCGTGTTATTATATGCACACTCAGTATCTGAGCTATCCGTGGAACTCTGAGGTCAATGCCTTCGTTGCTGCACAATCTGTCATATTTCTCTCATCACTCATCCCCAGAGCTCTTTGAATGGATTGTATGTCCTAATCATTCCGCAATTAAGAGATTATTAGGTAGTCTGAAGCCTGGCAGATAAACATAAATTTTTGCATTATCTGATTAGGGCGTATGCAAAAAGTCCCTTTTCTATATGAGGATGAAAAATAATCTCTTATACAAGAGAAATTTCGAGGAGTCTTCAGATGAAGAAAAGCGCAATACCATTACAATGGTGGTCAATAACACCCAGTGTGAAATACCTGGATTAGAGAAATTGGAGTCCAGTAGGATGGAAATTGCATGAAGATCTCATTGTACCAAGGGACAAACAAGGTATCATCTCACTTTTCTACAGTGTTTATCAGATGTGTCGGGCATCACGAAATTCAACGTCGGAGGATAATGCATATATTATATTTTATAGCATTCATTGTGTGTAGAATCATGTCAGTGTATCGCCCAGAATCAGTTGAATGGAACATCTACGATCTTCTTCAAGTTCACATCCAGGGAAAGTTTCTAATCATAAATATGCTAATCTGCTAGCTAGTACTAGTCTATATGTTCCATTCTGTTTCGCCCTGTCTCGAAGTTGACCTCCCTGGGTGTCGATAAGCGATAAGCGATGAGCTAATATGGCTTACTGTGGAACCAATTGAGATAAAAATCAGAGAAAACAGACAATCGATCCGATTATTCAGTTTAACTAATCGAGCCTTCGAGGACATTATAGACAATTTATTCGTCAAGACACGTGTAGACATGGACTATGTAGGAAATAGAGGTACAAGTCGATCGTCTATAGTTGATGGTTTCGCCAGTCGATTGTGCTGTTGGTAAGAAAGTCTCTGTTCAATGTCCACCACTAGACAAAGCGTGCGTAAACCCCAAGCTTAATTTCCCAGAAAATAACAAAGATACTGAGGTTTTCAATTAAATCTACCATCCGGAATGAGCTACATCAGGGACATTACAACACATATAAGGGAAGCGGGAAGAGGTGCCGACATACTGACAGAGCCACATGACTTCACAATATAGTCTTCCGGTTAAGCTATTCTAAAGCACATACCGTACCAAGAATCTAACGATTCGTGATATGTGTTGTATCTCAGGTACGCTTTTATTGTACCTGTTCATGTGGCAACTTGGATGATGTGACCACACGGCCCCTAGCCATTCATCTGGGGAAGCATACCTCTTCCAAGTATTAGAAAGAGATGCCCCAAGACAGAATATAGATACATCCGTCTTCACAACAAGGTACATTTGTTATTTGGTTTTGTTTAGAGAAACTCAAATGTGGTCTGCTTTTGTGTATCTTAGCTCTCCTGACAAGCGTTTATTCGTTTCAAATTACAGATTACCAGAGCTTAATTCGGGAAGCCCACTCACATCTGACGTCTGCTTCTTCTCTCTATTAACAAACTTGGTGATCACGATTGGAATCATTTTAGGTGGACAGGCCACCATACAATCACGAAAGGAGGATGCTTCTGATGAGTTTTTCATCTTTGCCACGGCCATGTTATTTGCTCTTACTCTTTTGTCCGCGATTTGGGCGTATTATAGAAAGTCTAGGACGCGGTCTCGTTCCTTGAGGGACCTCACAACAATCTAGACAACAGTTACGTCACATTCATGTCAGGTGGTGCACTGCTCTATGGCGTCATCGAGATATTCGTGTCGTCTGCAGTGACCTTTTGTCATCAGGCGCCTTGGCAAAGTCGAATCGCCGCCAAGCCTGTCCAGGCAAGCCAGGGTGTCTGGGGCTTTATTCTGGGAGGTTTAAGGTGGTTTACAATATCTACAACTATGGCCACCACCACCAGCATAGGTTACCTCGCACTCTGTTATCACAACGGTTCCGACGCCCCCAACCAGATGAAATTGACGAAGGTCAGATGATCAAATTGTCCAACGAACACAATAACTATTATTATTTTAGTTCATAGAAATGCAAAAGTTATTCCAATATAGCGTAGGAATACCTTATCAAGTGAAACAATTACAGTGGAATTATGCAAGACATCTCTGGTTTACAATGCGTAAACGCAAAGATAGTTTTATCCACATCACACCAGTGGGAGTATAAACATGTTCTGGAGATTTATTCCAAATAGGACTGTAATATCCCAAAGCTTCATGTTTTTTTTATTTCAATTCTACTCCAGTACATTTTGTCATTGCCGGCTTATGGTCAGTATTCGGTTCATATCCCGTATGGCTTAGGTTCAATCCTAGAGAATAATTCCATCCTAGATTGATCCCAGGGTACCTCGCTTGAGCTGAAACTAGACCAGAGCATAATGGAGAGATATGTTACAATGGACAGATATGTTACAATGGACAGGTGAGTTCTAAGAGAATAACCATGTCCAAATTGATGGTATTTTATAGAAAGCAAATCGTTTCTGTTTGCATTGATCCCCAATATGATGTTGCTTTTCATCAAAGGTGAATCCCTCCGTATGAATAAGCAATAAGAGCTATATCAGTTACATTTCACCAGTGACATAAGTTTCAGAAAACAACAATTTTTATTTCTCAAAAAGACAAGATGAAACGTTCTCAATAGATTGCCTGAGACACACAACAAGCCGGGCTGTTACACACAACAGGCCGGACTGTAACACACAACAGGCCACGCTGTGACACACAACAGGTCGGACTGTGACACAACAGGCCGCAATGTAAACTGGTAGTGATTGTTAGATTCCAGCGTTCAGCCATGCTTATAACACTCATATTCGAGGGGTTCCAATTACTTTCACGCCGGAGCGCTGCTGAAAGATGGTAAACTAAATAATTTCAATATTTGAGTTGCAGAAGCTGTGACAAAGTATTCTCGATCGATGTTCTGAACACACAAACATGGACGAAGGGAGGCAACTCTACGACACATCTCCCCTGGCTTACTGAAAATATTATGTAGGATCTATGATAGCTGACCAAGATGTGTTATATCGAGATTAATCTATACCATGTACGCCGCTAATAATACAGAATACACGAAAGAGTGAGAAAGGGTGTGGGGTTTAAGGGAGGGAAGACGGGGTTGGAGTTATATGTAAAATTAAACTCAAATTATAAAGGTCGTGGAAAAAATAACGGGATAATTAGGAAAGAATTGTACAAAGTTGCTTCAGCCATGGACTTATTTTACTTTAATTGTATTATGTTGTAAAAGTTGGTGCTTTTCACTATTATAGTTTGGTTATACTTTGCAAAGCGAGGGGATTTTGCAGGGTTCCTTAAAAAAACCCAAATATATAGGTCGTAACGTGTAACAGGGTGACGTTTTCCAGCTGTAAATTATGTATACAGAACGTATCTTCTTGATACTTTACTGCAGTAAATATAAACAAATAGGTTACTCTCTAGCAACAACAAAATGAGAAGTACACAATAAAAACAGGTTGCGATCGGATGCCCATTAAAGATTTACGGTTAGATATTAGCCTACCCTTGATAAAGTATCATAAAATATAATTTCGATTAATTATTAAAGTATCAGAATATCATTCGTTGATCAGACAAGCGTTTAAATATAATTATCAGATCTAACATGAGAAGCCGGCGTCCGTTATGCATGGAGGATTTTTCCATTCATAACAGAAATACCGGACTCTCTTGGTGATTTCGTGTCAAAGGTTCGGAGTGTGTCCGTGAAACTTTACATATTTGTCAATCTATGCACGAGAAATAGATATGCAAGCGTCTGGTCCGTCATTCAACATTCAGCCATCGTCCGTTAACGACTTTTGGCATCCATAATCCAAATTCTTATATCCATTATCACCAAATTAAAAAAAAAAAAAAATCCGTGAATTATGCCGTCAAGATTTCATGATTTCCCAAATATCAAATACTTATCGGTTACCAGAATTCTTAATGCATATCATTTTCGTTGCAAAAGTCGATGATGTGACGCATTGATTATGAGTTTGATTATGACTAGGACTATTATTTTGATTATGATTATGATTATGACTTTTGATTATTAGCCACGCTTTATTATGACTGTTCATATGAACACTCATGTGAACACCACGAGGATCTTGAAGTACGTGAGGTTCATAACCGCGGGTTGAGACATTGCAATAAGTAACATGGAAAACTTTTCATATTTACATTATTTTTTACTTTATTTATTCATACATGGTCAATAGGACTGCACTACTATAGTAGCTCAGTTAAATATAATAATCCAAACTCAGCGACAAATTGATCTACAAGTCCTAAGATATGTCACCTCAGACATATAGGAAAGAAGGAAATTTTAATATTTAAAATATTTTGATGAATATTTTGACCTGTAAGTAATATCTTTGTACATGGGGATAATAAAGGTCAAGTTGTATTGTTTGACAGTCGCTGGCGAATTTGACGCTGCGTTCGGGGTTCCCTAAGTCTGTGACCAGTCTAAGTCTGTGACCAATATTCAATCATCGGTTTGAGTGGTATTAGATACAAATGTTCAAGAGCAATGATGTAATAGCCTTATCAGGGCATCTGATGGAAAGTGATGAATGATGTGAGCGTTAGATAGAAGAAACGGCCCAAATGAGGAAAGTGTTAGGAGAAAGCAAGTTCTTATTCGGAACACAAATCTGAGCAGCCAGACGCCGAACAAGCGCTTCATTCTCCGCCATGTAACCAGAGTCACAAACTTCATTCACAATGATTTGTCCAAAGGGCACGCCTGCGGGACGAAATGTCCGCCAGCTCAATCTCACCATATACAGTTAACAATTACATATATGTACGAAGACTCAATAAATATACACTCACCTTGTTTGGCTCATACTGCTAGCATACAATGACAGGAAGTTCCAACCACGGTTGCAATCTAACCATGCAATATGGCAAAGCCCGCGTCCGAAAATTTACAAGTAGCAGGAACGCAACTTGGCTGGGTGGTGCTTAGTTGATTCGTCGCGATATAGCTGAAATATTGTTGAAAGCGACGTTAAATTCTATTCACTCACTAACTCACTCACTCAATTTCCCCACACTAACCGTGCCTCAAATACCCATTGAGTATGCTTATGGAAACATTATTTCTATTCTATAAGACTAATTTCAAATTTGACAACCTATGCCCCTCTTTCTCACGTATGTTGAAACGTTCCCTCCTCGTTTCAGTTGACAACGAACCACTACCAATGAACGGGTGTATGTGGTCTCTTATTGGGGAGTGATTCTGCAACCTGAGAATGTGAAACATACATAAATATAGGTTTACTTATGTCGCTTAATCAATTTCACGATGGAAACAGAAGTTAAGCTTGAATCCATCTTGTAAATAATTTGGTTGTATATTCGAAAGACCACAATTAGACCATTTCTCATCCGTCTTTTAAAGTAGAATAATGATCCGTGTAGATTTCACACAATCCTGCTAAAACGTTCCGTATATACTCACGGTTAACAAGATGTAATAGATAAAAGTGTTACAGAATCTATCTTTGAGTTATAATGATAAAAAACTCGCTAACCCCATACATTTACAATAAAAATAACTTTACTATAGAAAACATTATTATAGCACCAACCAACATGACATGAAATACATGTATCAAAAGGAAGTGGCCAACATATTTTCATGCCATCAAATCATTCTGAACTTCTTATCCACAATCGTATCGTCCCATGTAGTAAAATATCTGCATTGGTAATATTTTCACTTTAACGTAAACTAATGTGTGTTCGTAATATGAGCTCTTCGAATAACAGTATTTCGCTTGCAGAAAGCATAATGTTTATAGAGGAAGCCATACGCTTACACCATCGTACAGCATATAATTTAACCCTATCTGGTCTGGATTTTTTGGGGAACTGTCAGGGCCTGGCGGTCATTTATGCCCCCATAATTATTTTTCTTAACCCATGGGCTAGGGGGCTGAAATTTATCACACTATACTCTAAGCCGTAAAGAAGAAAGTATGTACTATCAACGAGTGTTGAATTGCCAGTCATTAGCAATCCCCTAACATCCTTGGAGCTACATGTACCAACTCCGGAGCCAGTTCATGAGAAAAAACAAGTCCCCCTCCCTCCCCCACCAGGTTTCTTCATTGCTCCTCAACAAACAGCTCCCTTCAGTGCAGATCCGCGATGTACCTTCATGTCTAGTCAGCCATGGCCATTTAATTCCCTTCTGCCATTTCCTGGGGCGAACATATGGCCTTTTCCTTGGTGTTCCCCTATGCCCCAAATGTGGTGGAAAGGTCATTAATTCCATCAGTGCTTTCATCGGTTTTGCCAAATTATTGGTGTGAAGATTATTCAAATTTTCAGTTCTTTTCTGATTTACCTGGTCATGTCATGTGCTACCGCTATCATTACAAATAGCAAGTTTAGCAGTTTTGGGTGAACTGCATTCCAGTGCTGTGTAGAACTTGTAGAATTACAAGTCCTTAATCCTCTAGCTCATTTTAGTTCTGTGAAGTTGTGCTATTTTGTGATTGTTCCAACTAGTTCTAGAAATATTTTATTGTAATACTTGTATTTAGTCCATTGCTACCAGTATGTTCAAAATAGCATGTTGGAATATACAAGGTCTAACATCAAAATGTGGTTCTCCAGTATTTAAAAGTGACACCGTCCAAATGTTTGATGACAGTGATTTTGTGTGCATTGTTGAAAGCTGGACAGATAGTAATGACTCACAATACAAATCACTAGAAACTAGCTTCCCTGGGTACCTAACAGAATGCTCGTATAGGAAGGGAGACAACTCCCTTCGCCCTAGAGGCGGGACTGCTTTTCTTTACAAACCAGTGTATAAGGAATCCTTTACTATAGTTGATAATTATGATGGTGACATATATAGTCTGGGTCCATCTCTCAGCAGCCAAACTTGGTATTTTGAATGATTTGTTCATATGTATTGTTTATCTACATCCATCTAAAATGAAAGTGTAGGAGAAAAAGTCATATGATCCCTTTGATATACTGCTGAATGACATTTCATTTTATGAGCAGAATAGAAAGGCGATGTTATTTTATGTGGTGATTTTAATGCCAGAACTGGCACACTGGATGATGGTATATATGATGATTGCTCGAACAATGTTCTTGATAAACACTCCCCGGTGGCGGTCCCATCTCTGAGTAGAAGTGCATTGTTTGGTATTCCAGTCTTCAAACAATCAAGACCCAATCATCAACCAGTTTGGCAGATATCTTATTCAGTTATGCAAAACTACTGATCTATGTATATTGAATGGAAGATGCATTGGGAATACATTTGGAAATCTCACTTGCTATAATTCCCTTGGCAGTAGTGCTGTAGACTAATTTGTAGTGCAACGAAAGATGTTTCCCAATGAATCCTTCTGTAATGTGAAAACTTTGTCAACCCTTTCTGATCACTGTCTAGTTCAAGTTGGACTTACTCTTAATCAAAATATTAAACATACCTTGGAGAAGATGGAGGATGATAATGACCCGGATCATTCAGATATTCAAAATAATAATCAAGTCATATATTTGTGGAATGAAATTTCGGCAGACCTTTATCCGGATGCTCTTAAAAATATCTCTTGGAACTATAGTAATACTTTTATAATGACTTCTTATAATAATTCTGCAGAGGATGTGGATAGAGCATGTAGTGATTTCACTCCCATTTTGCTTACCGCTGCCGATGCTTTCCTCAAGGTGACAATTGCAACAAACAGGTCCAGGCGCAAGAAGAAATGGTTTGATACAGAATGTAAAGCATTAAAAAAGATTATGCTAACTGATAGAAACAGTCATCTCTCTGACCTCATAAATAGTAGATTTAGATCAAAGTTCTTGGCCTCTCGTAAACAGTATAAAAAAATACAGAAAATGGAGAGAGAAAACAATATAAATAAACTAGATGAACTAAATGCTACAAACCCCAAAGACTACTGAAAATTAATCAGATCTGTACTAGATGGTAATGAAAATGGATCTGATAATATTCCAATAAGCACTTGGCGCAATCATTTTGATACACAAAACACCCCGGACTGTGATACCTTACCATTCCATAAATATGTTCAGGACTTTCTAGTAGATGCTACTAAAAGTTGCAAAAATACAATTCCAGTATCACGTGATAGATAATCCCAATAACATCATCAGAATTTCTTAAGGCTGTGAAAAGACTTAAAGTACACAAGTGCAATGGCCCAGATATGATCTTGAATGAGATTCTAAAGGTCTCTGCTCAATATCTGATCGACCATTTTCTCAAACTATTTAACCTAATCTTAGATACAGGTACCTTCCCCACTTCTGAGGAAAATTCCTATTTAATACCTGTACACAAAAAGGCAGATAAGCAAAACGTGACAAATTACAGGGGTATTGCGCTTGGTAGGTGCCTCTCTAAATTGTTTCTATCAATTATCAATTGCCGTGTATCTGGTTATCTCGAGGACAATAACCTACTAGACTCTGCACAACATGGTTTTCGCAAACAGCATAGTACAATAGATAATATTTATATACTCAACACTCTAATAAACAAATACAATGTTTTATTGATTTCAGTAAATCATTTGACCGTATTTGGCTTGATGGTCTCTTTTACAAATTACTGCAGCACAACATCAATGGGAAATTTTCAATTTAATAAATAATATGTACCTTGAATCAGTGTAAACAATCAAAACAAATTCTGGTGTATCACCACCGATATATTCTGAAATTGGTGTTAAGCAAGGCTGTGTATGCAGTCCTATGCTATTCAGTCTTTATTTGAATGATATAGGTGACAACTTTATAGACTTCACCCATTCTCCAAGGTTGAATAGAATACCTTTTACCCATCTTCTCTTTGTAGATGATCTAGTACTGTTTTCTACATCAGCAACAGTCCTGCAACATTCCCTAAAACAGCTCTCGCGATACTGTGAGAAATGGAAACTACAATTAAATATAAAGAAAACTAAAATAATCATATTTCATAGCACATTTAAAGCAGCAAGCACGAACCACTCCTTTCTCTTTAATGGCTCTAACATTCACATTGTCAAATCATTTCCGGCGGCGCAGCGCCGCCGGATATCTGAATCCAGTAAACATGGGAGCGGCCATCTTGATATTGGACGAGTAACAGGTGTTTTCTCGAGACATACTTCACAGACGTGCCGTGGAGTGATCCAACTAGTTTCATATCGTAAAACGACAGGATTGTATCACCCGTTCGTGGTTAACACATTAATATTAATTCTGTTATAATGAATTCATCGAATAAATGTATTTTATTATGGCTGAGAGACCAAATCGATGACCATACATGATCAAGTTATTCACCTGTACGTCTGCAGCAAAATGTTTGAGATTGAACTGCGAGTTACTAAAAACTCGAAACAGTAAAACACGCGGATCGGATTGATGTATAGCGAAAGTCGATCTAGGCTTAATTTACAATGACACACATCAATAAAGAAATAGTGGCTTGATGATGGGTCCCATATAATGCCACAGCGCGAACTCTAATATCAGGCTATATGAAGTGACTTAATACGTCAACCAGAGAACATTACTTTCAAAGTCCTAGTGGGACATAATGTTCATGTGCACATTTTGCCAGCAAGCACTGAACTTCCGGCTAACCCCACACTTTCCAGATGGGTCCTTGCGCGAACTACATTAGTCAAACCTTTAATGAAAACAAACAAATCGACGTTTTTTTAACCATAATGGCGCATCGTGACCTGTATTCACCAGTTGCACACGTAATCGGCTTGTAATACGCAGATTATAAGCTACAAACGTTTCCGCCGGCATTGATGCATCTGCATCAATAAGTTTTCTTGTACATTTACTTAGGTGTGACTTTCAACTGTAACGGGTCTTACCAGCTGGCCATGGAAAATCTGCACGGAAAGGCCCTCCGAGCATGGTTCAAAATAAAGCAAAGTATCTGTTCTTAGACCTCGCTTCCAACGAGAACGTTAATCAAGATGTACCATGCCATAATTGAACCAATATGCATGTATGGGTCAGAAGTCTGGGAAGCCAAACTAATTAACATCAACAGAGCAAATCTGTTCACAAACTGGACAACTCTCCTATGCAATAAAGTTACTATTAAAACATGCAAAAGCATTCTGGAAATTCCAAGGAGAGGCAGTAATGTGGGGGCACTGGCAGAGCTCGGTATATTTCCCATGTTCATCAAAATTATGCAAACTATGGCAAGATACTGGCTAAAACTATTAGCAGCTAGTAGAGAGACGCTTGTATTCCATGCATACCGAGAAGATCTGATATTGTCACAATTAACAATCTTCGCTTCTCTTGGTTGGCTAAAGTAAAATATATAGCTTTAATCAGGCTCCACTGTACAAACATCTACCACACAGAATTGTGACTAATCTACTGCCAATGTTCCTGTCTTCCTTCCTTGAGGCTACAGGATGTGGAGCTTCTGACTCGGAACTCAAACTCCGTACCTATATAGTAAATTGAAAAATCCATTGCCATATCTCCTTATTTACTTAGTACCAATCTAAAACACCAGCGAAAAGCACTAACTAACTTGCGTCTCAGTACACATCCTCTGCAGATAGAAACTGGTCGCTACCATGACGTTCCGGTTCATGCTAGAATATGTGAACAGTGTAGTATGGGAGTGGTTGAGGATGAGGAGCACTTCCTTCTCCACTGCCCTAAGTATGTCCATCTTCGACAGTCCCTACAAGCCCATTTACAGATTGTCAGATGGTATAACGATTCTTTTGTCAAACTTCTGAACCCCCCCCCCCCATTACTATAGCTAAGGAAGTTTGCAAATTTGTGCATCATTGCTGTGTTGCCAGAAATAATATGGGTATATAGGATACACATAGATATGTACATGCTCTCATAGATATGTGCATGCTCTCATAGATATGTACATGCTCTCATAGATATGTACATGCTCTCATAGATATGTACATGCTCTCATAGCTCTCATAGATATGTATATGATCTTATAATAATATATTGCCACATGTTCTTTCTCATGATAAAGATGAGAACTTCTTTACCGACACCAATGCATATAACTGTGTATTCATAGTTATGTTATGTTAGTTTGTTATTTGTATTTTGTATGCGGCCCATATGGGCGTTTCATGCAATAAATTGAATTGAAAAAATCTTGAGTCACGCTCACCATAAAATGTAAAAAAAAAGCGAGATGACCGCTTTCATGACGTCACAATGCGTTGTTTATATTTTTCTATCATTGTCAGAGTTACACAGATCAATCGTACAAAAGCAATAATGAGACAATTACGGAATGCCTTTACTAATTGGTGCCACGATGAATAATATAAGATAATATCGTGTTCCAATAAACATGGGCATCCGACGCTAATGATACTGTTCCTCATTTAACCGTTCATGTGTAGAGAATCAATGATCCATAATCGCATAACCTATCTCGAGTAGAATTAATGAGATATATATTTATCAAACAGAAAAGTCAAGAAAACACGGAATATCTCCGGAATATTTACGTGGCAATAAATCGGAATACCTTTGTCGTTAGATACAGTCTTCGCCAAAATGGTTGGTAAATCGGAAAAATATTCAAACCTGGGCAGAAAAAGGCGTCTATAGCGAATTTGATTGATTTTGTGACGCGTGATCCGCCATCTACAGGCATCTGAACTCTAGCAATTCTCCAACACGCACTATCATTAATCTGTGCAAAATTCAAGAAACAGCATTGAACGCGAATTGAGCGCACATTTCCCTCGATATTTTCACGATGGCTATCGACAACTGTTTGTGGAATTATTTTGATCATGGGCCGCTTGTTTCCATATTAGATGTCTGCATCAAATGTTATCATTTGGTGTATAACGTCACGGCATGGTTGTTACAAGGTTTTCCGGTCCTGAAATCAGGATAGCGTCCGATCTTTCCACAATTGCGGCATTAATTTGAAACGAGGATATAAGTCCAACGGTTCTGGGCGCACAACAAGATTCACTGTCTCACAAATGTGTCTCATACAGCTAAATTCCGAGAATTTAGGATTGTGGGAAATTTATTCTAAAAAAGCAAAAGTCTTTATGGGTACGTTATTGTGATATGGTATTTTCAAACGTTGCGTGATCTACAGAAGGAACATACTCGTCAAACCCAGAGTAGTGGTATTTTGTTTCTGGGTAAGTCGACTATTCTTGGAATCATTCTGCATCCCGCGCACGTGTTTAGTCAAAATTCTTGCGTATACACACCCACTAATATACACAGCTTCATACATCATGCAAGATTCCGCCCACAAACTGAGCACGCCAGAAATCGCGGTATCATACCACCGGTTGTCCCTCGTATAGTGTTCTTGCCTAGCTCGGTGGTGGAAAACGATGCTGACTGACTCCTTGACTTTATAGTTTACCATATTGGGATCATTTTTAGCCTACTTGCATAACCCTCGAGCAGAGGATCACGGATAAATTTAAGAAGGCGGCCACGTGGGGTACCAGACATCTGGGCCGAAAGCCCGATGGGCTAATGTCATGGCCTGATTGTCCGCCGTCCGTCGTCCATCGTCCGTCGTCCGTCATGGGTCGTGCGTAAACATCTTCTTCTCCGCTTGATCGATTAAGGTGAAACTTGGCATGCATGTTCCCCCCAATGAGTACACCAGAATTTGTTCATGCGGTGTCGATATGATTTTAAATATGGCTGCCATCTTGAATTTGCCAGTGAATCTTTCTCAAATTTGGTACACCGGTTCCCCTTTGGGTCTAGTTGTGCAAGATACCTTTTGTGGTCTGATTCAAAAATCCAATATGGCCACCAGGCGGCCATCTTGGATTTCCCCATGAAACATTGTTATCGTGATTTCTCAGGAACTACTGCATGGATCTTCCTCAAATTTGGTACACAGGTTCCCCTTTGAGTCTAGTTGTGAAAGATACCTTTTGTGGTCTGATTCAAAAATCCAATATGGCCACCAGGCGGCCATCTTGGATTTTTCCATGAAACATTGTTATCGTGATTTCTCAGGAACTACTGAATGGATCTTTCTCAAATTTGGTAGACAGGTTCCCCTTGAGATCTAGTTGTACAAGATACCTTTTTTGCTTCGATTCAAAAATCCAATATGGCCACCAGGCGGCCATCTTGGATTTTCCCATGGAACATTGTTATCGTGATTTCTCAGGAAGTACTGCATGAATCTTTCTCAAATTTGGTACACAGGTTCCCCTTGGGGCTTACTTGTACATGATACCTTTTCGGTCCGATACAAAGATCCAATATGGCAACTAGGTGGCCATCTTGGATTTCCCCATGAAATTTTGTTATCGCAATTTCTCAGGAACCACTGCATTGATCTTTCTCAAATTTGGTACACAGGTTTCCCTTTGGGTCTAGTTGTGCAAGATACCTTTTGTGGTCTGATTTAAAAATCCAATATGGCCACCAGGCGGCCATCTTAAATTTCACCATGACACATTGTTATTGCGATTTCTCAGGAAGTACTGCATGGATCTTTCTCAAATATGGTACACAGGTTCCCCTTGGGGTCTAGTTGTGCAAGATAAATATGGCCATCAGGCAGCCATCTTGGATTTCCCTATGAAACTTTGTTATCGTGATTTCTCTGGAAGTACTTCATGGATCTTTCTCAAATTTGATACACAGGTTCCCCTTGGAGTCTAGTTGTGCGAGATACCTTTTCTGGTCCGATTCGAAAATCCAATATGGCCACCAGGCGGCCATCTTGAATTTTCCCATGAAATTTTGTTATCGTGAATTCTCAGGAAATTACTGCATGGATCTTCGTCAAATTGGGTACACAGGTTTACCTTGTGGTCCGGTTGTGCAAGATTCCTTTTTTGGTCCATATCGAAAATCCAATATGGCCGCATCTTGAATTTCCCGTGAAACTTTGTTATGAAATCTCATGAAATTACTGCATGGATCATTTAGTGTTCAGGGGGGACAACACACGTTAGAAACTCATCTATTGCAGTTCTTTAGTAAAAACTTCTTACAGCTACTTTTGCCAGTTACAGCCAGATGAGCTACAGTGCCGTGGCACTATCTTTGTCATATTTCTTCAAAATTCCGGAATGAATTGCATAAATAAAAAATTCGGAAAATCTGACCAAAAAATCGATCACTGTGACGTCATCAAAGCGGCTATCTTGGATTTTTTTGCATTTTCTGGTAGAGCTTGACCAAAGGATAAAGAGTGGTAAGTTACAGCCTCCTCGCTCAAGGGGTAAGAAAAATAATCCGGGGGGGTCATTTCGGCCCCCCCCCCATCCAGGCCAAAACAAAAAGCCCAGGCCCGATAGCTTTAATGAGTTATATTCCTGTCGGCAGATTATGGGAAATCAAATTTGGGCTATTGACGATTCATCTGATAATTGCGATGTTGAGCCTTGCCCGTTTAGTTTGGCATAATTTTTCACCGCATAGCACACATCAAGCTATAGCAAGATATAACTAATCATTCGATGATCATTTTGAGATCATTTGCATAATAATTCGATCGAAGCATCGTGGGAACATTCAAGATAGCGGCTGTTATCTCTCATCTGATTCTTGTGGTTTTGGACTTTGTTCGTCTAATTCTGAATATTTTATGACCTCACATTATTTCACGGCATGGCTAATGATTTCAGGATCATTTGAAGCCTAATTTGTAAAATAATCCACCCACATAAACATCGTGGCAGGTACTTTCTCTGAAACAATGAGAGAAAGCATATCAGATAGACTGTAATTAGCGTCGAATGTAGATATTTATAAGCATAATACATTCTCTCAAATTTTTTCGATGAGACAGCAAATAAGAAGGCCTTCCTATAATTATCTCATTACTGTTCTTAACCAAGAGGCTATCCTTTTCACGTGAAAAAATTCAATCTTCAAAATCCCGCTTAGATTTGACAGTTTTGAATAAACATAGCAGCTAAACATCAACGACAATAAATTCCGAAATGCTATTGTCTAATAAGTTCCTAACTACCGGGTTGGAATTCAACATTCGTGGAAATCATTCCCATCAGGTTATGGTTGGTATCACAAAAAACCGTTCTTGTGAATTAAAATTGTCATAAATAGCATTGATGACCAGCGTATTTTATAAAATACTATTATTGAGCAACTTATGCAAAAAGAAAAGCACACAGCAATGATCAGATTGAGATAATCAGAGTTGTCTATATTTATATCTCAGGTTTCCTTGAAATACATTCCAATATTGACCTCTGAATAAGGCGTTCGTTGATGAACGATGAAAGAGGAAATTCCACGTTGAATATTGAATGTCGAATATAACGCCTGTTACTTAGAGACGACGGCTGTTCACTGAATGGCTGATATGTCAGAACTGAAAATCGTATAGATATTTACTATGGTACTAAAATATATTTCGATAATTGATGCGGATGCGGTCAATAATTCCAACACATGTCCCATTGAAGCATTTCCGCCTCCATAGCCCAAACACCTCATTCATATCATTGCGTATCTCTTAACCTTCATGTTATGAACAAAATAAATGTACACAAGGGGGGGTTCCTAGAAGTCACATTTTACGAAAAGTTAATAGGCTGTTTAATTCACTCAAAAACTCAGCATCAATCTTTAGATTTCATCAACAGATTGATGTTGTGTTTTGTTGGTTGCCTAGGCACGTTGGCATCAAAGTGAAATACTGAAGCTGATGAAATGGCTATGGCAGCCCTAGATAATGAAGTTGATCCTGCTGGAGTCCCATATAGCGACTTCAGACCCTCTATCTGTGCTTATGTGAGAAAGTCGTTTCAATCTTTATGTGATGCTGTGGATAATAACAGACTTCATGAGTTTCAAGAAACTGTAGGATACACTCATCTGAGCAACCCGAAACGTCTCGATCAAGCCGTGATCGAACGAATTAAAATCGGCCATACACGATTAACTCAAGAACATTTACTAAAAAGGGAACCAGCCCCAAGATGTATTCCGTGTCACGAAGATCTTACAATGAAACATATTCTGATCGACTGTATAGATTTTAAGATTATAAGACACTCTTTTTATCAAGCAGCTACTGTAGAAGATTTCTTCAGTGGGGTAAAAGATGACTGTATTCCAGGTTATTTGAGAGAAATCGTTTTGTTGTATACATTTTAATGTATGTACATCTTCTTGATGTGTTGATTACTTCTGGATTATCTTGTTTTTGTTAGAATACTTAGAATTTTGTTTGGTCGTCGCTATATAGCTGAAATATCGCCGAACGCGACGTTAAACCTTAACTCTCTCTCTCTCTCTCTCTCTCTCTCTCAAAAACGCAATAGATTAAGAATACTGATCAGTGATACGGATTTGATATTTTTGGTACATCATGATGTCTTGTCGGCATAACTGGAAACTGTTGCCCGCTCCTCTCTTGTAGGAAACTACATCTATGTTTATGAACACTATCGTCATTTTGTTTTTGTTATTTGGATATACCGCAGTCTTTGGGCTATGGACACGGAAATGCTTTACTGGCTGAATATTGAATGACGGACTAAACGTTTGTACATGTGTTGGAATTATTGACTTGGCAATTCCTTACGGTCAGTGGCTGCCCAAAGGGTGTTATAATTATTTTATGGTGAAGGAGGGGCTGGATGGGATCTCTCGCAGTATGACTAGAATATCGAGGGATCAGTGATATCACAATGTTCTAAGAAACGAATCTATGGTTTTCATTGGTTTACGAAATCTGAATATCAGCCAACTGACAAACGCGATTGCCATCTAGCATTTCCAGAAGACAAACTCTTGCTTTTGTTTGCTCCATGTGTCCATGGGTAAGACGTTGGTATCATCCTCATATAGATGATGCCAATATCTTTGGAGATTTGCTGCACGACTAGTTAGAACACTAGCATTTCTAGTGACCTTGGTAATAAAGAATCAAGTCTAGCTTGAATTCGGTCATATGTGATATTATGAAAATATTGACTTGTTTTGAGGGGAATATGCAGTTTTGCTGCCCCGAGGATGTGCGTATTGCCCGAGCCGCATTATATTTATCAGCTTAACTCTGTGCTAATCTATTATCCCTCAAGCAAAACATTGTTTTATGTTTCATTTTGCAAGAGCATGATAGCACAATCCTTCTTGGATTTGGAGAACAATTTGTTGTGTCAACCTTGGACCAATTTTTTACAGGTTCTCTGGTTCGAGTGAACTAGATGTTTTAACCTGATCATAAAATAAGGTGTTTGGTACCAATTCATCAACTGGAACTGGAAAGGGAACATCATATTTAGACTTATATCTCTATAAAAATGAAGCGGACCTTCTCTCTCGTAGTTTACGGCAAAAGAGAGGATGACAATGTTGACATCGTAAACTATCCCTTCCTGAACAGCAATATTCATGTGGGACCTATATATGTCGTATGCATATCTCGCCCAGCAGCATTTGCTAGATCATGACTTATATGCGACGATTTTGATCAACGTAACAAAACATTTTTGCAAAACCGGGCTATACCGTCAAGCGTCTCTACTGAATTGGCGATACATATCGCATATTGATGGCAAAGTGTGAGCGTAGCGTGCACGATCTATGGCGTTACATTTCGTAACTTGTGTCTAACTCTGCTTTATTCAAGGCTAGGGGCCGTGTGAATCCATGTGTTTCAAGATCCTGATGGTGTTCATATGGACAGACACAATCGTAGAGTTACTGAGATCCATCATACTCTAGATATCGACTTTACAACGAAAGTCATTCTGATCAGCGAAGCAGATTTTATCTTTTTGTTTGGAACATCATGATGTCTTGCCGGAATCATTGAAAACTGTTGACCGTTTATCTCTTGCAGGAAATTTATCTATGATTTGTTTTGATTTGATGCTAATACTATTATATGAAATAGGTCTTTGGATTATGGACGCGGAAATTCCTCAATGAACGACGGCTGAATATTGAATGACGGACTAGATACTTCTATTCCCCATATACCTGTAGTATTGGACCAATTACTGGCTGATGCAGCAACAACATTTTCTCAGTTAGACTACATATTTTGAGATCGAAAGCCAGGCCGAGCTATGTCATGGGTCAAATGAAACACTCACGTGTTTGTGTACCAAAATCGAGATGGCTTATATAAATAGAG